>CM054949.1:2165523-2244707 GCA_029168755.2 Tillandsia fasciculata
GAACTTACCAGAAAATTATATACGGTTATGCCCCCCAGGCTAGTCGCATATTCTATTTATATTCATCTATATATCTACACAGAGCCTCCTCGGAAACATTGTAGTGGCTAGTGGGAAAGAGAACCGTCGCAAAAAACATATAATTACGAAAAATGGAGACAAAATTCGGTCACAGCGTCCACACCCTGCTGTCCCAGCAAGAGTGTATAAGATATGACGAAGTTTTCTCATTCGGCGTGCTTATACTCGCATTAAAGTATCTATCAAGTAATATATAGACTTTATACTCTTTTTGACCATTCTATACGCTCCCCCTGCGTCGGTGAGTACCCAACCAAGACAGCTATTTCATTGGAATCAGGGGAATGAAAGTGTCTCCGATTCTAAAACACCGTGTTCTCCTCATCCCAAAAAATTAGGAGTAGTATGATAAACAAGGTCTTGCTTTAGAGGAGGAAGGTCAATATATTGAAGCAAATGGCGGTGTTCTCAAGAGTGCCATTTGTTCAGTAGATATAACGCCCCTTAGTGATGGGCCAGGCAGTGGTATAGTTGGACTCAGTCTTGGGGAGACTCTTGTACATAATCGTATTGTAAGATGTTTTGGAAAACATCTTCCACAAACCAATTGAGTCCTTCGTGGGACTCTTTGTCCTACAAGACACTAGTGCATGGCCTCCTTGGCCACTCTGCTTGATGACATAGCTCTGGTAGAAAACCATATATTCAGCTGGCATATAATAACCATATCAGTTTGTATTGATAAAAATCATATATTAGTACATCATGATTTATGAACTATTCAAAGCCATATGGACTAGTCAAACATCTCTACATTGCTTTAATTGCTGCACTATAAAGTGTAACACAAGCCTACTACCATGTGAATTTTGTTTTCAATTCTTTTTTTTTTAAATACTGAATCAAACATTATAACAAACAGCATACTATCTTGCATCTTATACTTTATACTGATACTGGTATATTAAGCCTTTCTGCTCCATTAGATGACAAAGACGATGACCTGAACAACAATGGCTATTCTGAATGTTTGGTTCCTGTTAGCTTTGCCATAACTTTGTGATATAGGATGCATAATTTGTCTGCTTGTCTATTCTGTGTACATGGTGATGAACTCTATAAGCAACAAGACTTGGATGGCAGATAGTAAACATGTTATAGTTTATTGTTCAGATTCTTCAACTTAATGATGGTAAGGCTTGTTCTGGTCGCCTACTAATTGATTCCTATGAGGAAAATTTCTCTCCAATTGTGAAGCAGGTATGTCTTTAAGCTGTTGGATGTGATATTCTCAGTGGAAATTGTTGCTTTTCTGTGCTTGTATATTTTTCAGGCTTGAGATATATGGGCAATCTATTATAAGAAGTTGATACTTTAGGCTGTTTTCTGGTTTCTGTAACCTAACATATGCTAATCTAAATGCCGAAGAACACGCGATGGATTGCACAATCATTATAATAAGCTGGAGGATCAGTTTTGTATGAAACTAACAGTTAAAATTGCAAAATCCATTTTCAAGGTTTGGTGACGTATGGAATGAAAATGGAAGTATGAAATTATCTTCATATTATAAGCTAACCCAATTCACAATAGTTTTACACTCTTGTGAAACTTCTGAACACTCTTGTGTAGCCAGTGTGTACCGGTACACAACATAGATACCGGTACAGGGCTTGTGTTCCCCCTTTGTACGGTACACTTTTCTCTCTACAAAAGAAATGGTCTAATTGGGTGGCAACTTGAATTTGTACAAAAGCCATGGATAGCTGTCGAGGGAACATATAATAAACCCTGTGCTTAACCCATCTATATGAATTTGGAATGGAGAGCTATATAGCAGCAGACATAACAGGGATTTATGGGATTGAATGTACCTGTAAATAATATTATTTTCAAGGTGAGAAAGACGGACGGTGATCGGGGTGCTGCGAAATGCTGCGCCCAGTGAAGGAAAACCCTACACGACGGACGGGGATGAAAGCCCTGCTTGAGAAGTCCTCGGATGGGTGTTCGAGAGGGCTAGCAGGCGAGACAGAGTTCGAGAGACCCTAGCAAGCGAGACACGAGCGCGAGAGAGCACTGGAGAGGGGCGCGAGAGAGACCAGGGGGGCGGTTTTGGCGGAGGACACCACTGAGAGACGGAGCGCGAGAGGAATGGGGGGCGGTTTTGGAGGTCAGAGGGAGTGGGAGAGAGGTGGAGAGAGGCGTTTTTGTAGAGAGAGAGAGGAGAGAGGAGAGGAGAGAGTAGAGCGCGAAGGAAGAGGGTGGAGAATACCGGCTGGGATTTTTAGTTCAATCCCAGCCGTCCCTGTTAGGGGTGTAGGATATACACCCCTCACCCCACAGGGTGTGTACCACTAGCACTCTGATATATATATATATATATATAATATATATTATATTACTACAACAAAATTAAGGCTATAGCGGACACTTTTAAGTGTTTCTAAAATCTAAAAAAGATGTCACTGACAAAAATACCGACACTTATTGTAAGTGTTGCTATATGTGCCGCGCTCAGGTTGTATAGCGATACATTTTTGTAATGTGTCCCAAAAATATATCCTTATAACCTAATTTTGGATGTAGATGAAAACATAAATAGGACACTTATCAAAAGTGTCACAAACATGTGTGCCTGATAATCTAATTTTGTTGTAGTATATATATATATATATTTATATATATATTATATATATATATATATTATATATGATGAGAAAGCTTTATTTTTCTCTTTTTATTGTACTTTTTTCTGCACGCAAAAAATCGCCCTGTGTTTTACAGTGATCAGTGATCACACACAAAAAAAAAAAAAAAAAAACTAACAAAGGATTAGCTCTTTCTTAATTAACATACTTGGTGGCCATTTGTGCTAATAATGTTTGCTAGAATTTGCCTGGATTAGTACACACATTGTGTAGCCCATGCATTGTAATCGGCAAAAAATTCTTATTCTAAGCATATAATATATATTTATATATATATATATAGAGAGAGAGAGAGAAGAGAGAGAGAGAGAGCTGAGTTGGAATGCTATTAATAACACAAAGTCATTAGTGTTATTAAGTTTTTAACCGTTAAATTTAAAGATGTGTTGTTGATATGATAGTAAGCCCCATGGGTTTAATGGGTGGTTGCAGAAATAGTAAAATCTAACGGATAAATATAATTAAAGAGACTGATTTAAGGATAGAAAACTTGATAGCATCAAATGTTTGGTGCTATCGATAGTATAGTAGCCGAATTCTCTCTCTCTTTTTCTCGATATATATATATATATATATATATATATATATATATATATATATATAATATCAAGTTATTGGTGTTTATGAATTTTTAATTTTTGGATGAAACAATATACGGCTAGAATGATAGTGTTTTCTAAAGTTAGTTGGTGGAATAGTATGATATAAGAAGTGGAATTGATTAAAAGGATAAATCTAATGAAAATCTTATAAGCACAATCTGCTTGATGATTTTAAAATCAGGATATCTATATATATATATATATATATATATATATATATATATATATATATAGGAGAGGGAGAGAGAGAGAGAGAGAGAGCAAGTTGTAAATTTTTTTTTGTGATGGGACATTTAATTTGATGATTAATTTTGTTAAACATAATTTATAGTATTAACATTATCCAAAAATTAAATTTTATTATATTTTAATTTTATTTGTCTAACGAACGCGTAATTTTAAAATAAATGGTTGAAAATAAAAATTTTACAAAAAAACAGTGATAAAAAATTTAAATTTCAATCAAATTTTCTATTAATCTTACTTTTTTTTTGTAAATAAAATTTTCTATTAAATTAAAATTTATCTAATTTAAACTATTTTACACTCTTGAACATACAAATTAACATACCATATTTGCTATTAAAATAATTATTTTTAAAATATTTTGACCACTTGATAAATAATCTCAAAATTTTATAAAATTTAATTTTTAAATAATTTTAATAACTTAAATCATGACTATAAAAAAGCCAATAATTGAATCAAATATCTCATCATCAAAAATAATATATAAAAATACAAAAAATCTTCATCCATTCAAAAACACAAAAGAAACGCGCGTGTGTGTATATATAATAATAATAATAATAAAATAATAATAAAAAATCGCCTCAACTAATTAGGTAAACCACAAATTACTTAATAATAATGGAACATGGCTACGTTTTTAGGATACCAAAAATAATGATATCCAGTACAAATATCAACATGCTAAGACTATTTACATATTGCTGCATATCAATTCAATCTTTGGAATAGGAAAATGCTTTTGCTACATTTTATTTGGGATGCACATCTTATATTTTATTTATTTTAAGATAAAGTAATTAAATTTTGTTAGTTATTTTAAAATAATTAGTGAAAAAAATTTAAACCTTGAATAGATAAAATGTACATCTCACATTTCTTTTGGAGTGTATCTGTAGCATTACTCGAATAAATAATATAATTTTATAGAGTTGAGTTTCTATATATATACTTTCAAAAGTACATGATCATGTGTTCTTATAATTTTTTAGTCATCAGATTATTTCAAATTCTAGAATTGAGAGTACTAGTAAAAACTAAAAAAAAATGGTGTAACATCATTTTTTGTTATTAATACAGTACGAATTTGGAAGCGATCCAACGGCTAAAATGTGGCAAGCTAAGATACTCCTAAGCTTTTGAAAGCATAGGTGCTGGACTCGATTATCATCCTAGAATTTGAGAGATTCGAGTCTAATTTTTATTATCATAAAATTTCTTCTATGTATTTTATTCAATTCATAAATAATAAAGTTTTTATCCAAAAGATCTAACCTTATATATATAGAGAGAGAGAGAGAGAGAGTAAAGTTTATATACTTTTTAAAATTATAAGTCAAACTATATTTGTAAATTTTTTATTATTGAATTTGTATTGAAATTTATGCTATTATAAAATCAATTAAAAAGAAAAAAAAAAGTTTAATGACACAAATTTCAATATAAATTTAATAATAAAATTTTTTAAGTATAATTAGATTTGTATTTTTAAAAATATATAAGCTCTACTATATATATATATATATATACTATATATATATATATATATATATATATATATATATATATATATATATATATAGAGTTGTGCTGGAATGCTATTGATAGCACCAACCCAACTTTGCCACCCATTTTGTAGTCCTTGGATCGCATTGAGATTCGTGCAAGTTCTTTAATTAAAAAGAAAAGTTTTTTACTTTTTATTTTTTCTTTTTACTTTTTTTTTTTCTTTTTTTCATTAAAGAACCTGCACGAATCTCAATGCGATCCAAGGGCTACAAAATGGGTGGCAAAGTTGGGTTGGTGCTATAAATAGCATTCCAGCCCAACTCTATATATATATATATACACACACGCACTCTAACTTACATACATAATAAAGATGATCTAAGACATAGAAAATTGAAGATAGGAATTAACCCACAATCTTACGAAACAAAAGAGTTTAGAATTAGCCCTAATATTGTGTTACCCCTAGAGGTTAATTTAGTAGAAAGAGGTTCAGAAATATATGCTAATAAAAGTTCGTATTCACGCATTTTCGGTCAAGAGCTGAGAAATCTTGATATCTCAGTGGTCGATATCTTATGTTCAAGTTAAGAGTCCTTTTTTTTTTTTTTTTTATTTTTATGTAGTAGGCATCTCTTTTGACCAGTAATAAAAATGAACACCTATGGCACACTGTAAGGGCTCGTTTGGTAACGAGATAAGACAGAACTAGGTATTTCAGGGATAAGTATAAAATACGGAACTAGTGTAAAAAAGCGTTTGGAATGGTTCCAGCGATAAGAGATCATTTTGTGTTTGGTATGAGAATGAAGAATAAGAGGAATAAAGAGTTTTAATTAGGATAAATTACTTTTTTGCCCTCTAAACTTTATTATGTAATAATGAGGTGAGAGATGGTGCCTCAGTAGACGTGGAAGGATATTTAAAAAAAATGTAAGAGGGTGGTTGGAAAGAGTGAAAACAATAATTTCCACTTATTCTAGTTGTACTGAAACAAACTATACCGATTGATTTCTGGTGCGTTTGAAAAAATAAGAAGAATATTTCTTCTATTTTCGGTTCTATATCAAATCCAAACAAGCCCTAAGTCAATTAAATTATTTAATAAAATTTAATATTCTCATAGTTTAAATTAGAAATTCATAACTTATGTTTATAAAAGTACTGAAGCTTAGAAGAGTCTTGTATTTTATTTGCCATAAAACTAGAAACCATGTGACAACACTAGAAAACTCCAAAATCTATCTGTTGAGAGGAGCTTAATTAAGACATGTTGGTACCAGTTTGCGGATCCCCACTCCTTGGAGATACCATTTCCAGGACCATGTCATTTCCTTAAATATATAAATTATTATTTTATTAAAGTTATATACATGTTAAAAGTTATAATTATTAATAATTTCTTCCTAATATCATAATGATATTAGCATGCAAATTCATATCATTTAATTATTATTTACTAACTAAATTAAATTTGATCAGATTCGATCAAAAAATAATTAATTCTGCCTTTTCATATTTAATGTTTTATTGTCATTAGTTATAATTAAAGAAAAATATAAATATTATTATTTTTAAATAAGAATTATTATAGAAAATTATAAATATGTTCATATAATTTATTTATTTATTTTATATATATTTTTTACACTGTTTTCAGGCCATATTCATGTGGACCAATGAACGCGGAGATTTAGCGGCGCGAATTTTATGCGATTATTCCTTCACCTCACCGTACCATTAAGTTCATCACCGCACCTATGAAAAGGACCCGAAATTAAACACCGAGCGGGCCCCACAGCTGTTACTCAATAGTAATGAGTGGGACCCGCTCTGGTCCTTTGTGTGAGTCACAATTTCGGTCCCTGTGTTTCAACCTTTTCTCACCATTCGCTGGCCACGTGGCACGTGTTCCCTTTTCCTTTGTCCAATCGCATCGCGTACGGTGTTCGCACCACCAAACTCCGTTAAGACACGCGCGGGCCCACCATCCAACCAATCACAGCCTCACACGTCATCACACAACACTGTTTCGTGTTTGGCATTAAAACCGATTCTCCCAATTCCGAGGATATCCTCTCCCCGTTTAATACTCATTAATTAATAATTAATAATAATAATTAATAACATTTAGGATTATTTAAAATAATAATTATTAAAAAAATTAATTTTAATTTTAATTTTTAAATTTTTTTTTTACGTGCAGGGATATTCCAACCTGTTTCCCGACACACCTACCCGTTTTAACTTTCCAGCTGGTCTCGAACTCATCCCATCCTGATGCCAAACACCAAACACCGAAACCATCCAATGGTCTCCCGACACGTATCCACCCAGGACACGTGTCGCACATGTACACGTTTCCGGTTTCGGCAACTGCGACTGTGGTCCTAGCTGGCACCTTTCGGCGATCCAGCCTCACTCGCGACAGCGAAGCGTGTAAGCGCCCCGAACAGCGAACACGGATTCCCCTCGCTTCTCCTTTCGCCACGTCACCAGAAGTCGAAATTTGCGTGTATTTAAGACACGTGGCATTCCTGTAGCGCAGAAGGACGAAGCAGGGAATCCCACTCCTTCTCCTACCAACCGTTTCGCGCTTTTTATCGCCACCGTGGACGGTGGCCGACTCACACCGCCCCACTCACTCACCAAATTATTTACAGTTTTTTTTTTAAAAAAAAATAGTAATTTAAATCAAATTCCAGCTAATTTTTTTTAAAAAAGCCAAATTAAGTTCAAATTTAAAATTTCAGTTAATTTTAATTTTTAGGCCATTACGGGTCATCATCTTCTTTTTCCCGTTCCCGTTAGTGCTAAGCACGCCTCACTCTCATCACTCGCCCCTCATTTTTTTTTTTTTTTAATTTTTTTTTTTCTGCTGAGCCCTTTTTCCCCGTCCCCGACCTTTTCCCTCTCTCTCTCTCTCTCTCTCTCTCTCTCGCGCGCGCGCTCGTGATCGAGATCGAGATCGTCCTCACCAACTCTTCGTCACCGACCCGCGGAGGTGTGAGGCCAACTACGATTTGTTGTTTTTTAAATTGTTCCCCGCATTTTTTTTGCGAATTGTTTAATGGTGATTCGGTCGTCGTGGACGTGGATTTGTTTATTTTGATTGAAAATGGTGCGAATTTGGGTGGGTTTAGTTATATGATTGGTCGTTGCTGAGGTCGAGATTGGTCGGGGGTGAGCCGATCTAGTGGTGGGAGTCGAGATGGGGAGCCCGGGAACTGTTGTTAAGGTATGGGAGTGGAATCGATTGTGGTTTCTTAATCGCGTTTTAGTGATCGGAGAAGTTGTTTTGGGACTGGGAGAGTTGGAGAGTTGATCCGTTTTTGAGGTTTAATGTGCAGTGTTTTGAGCTGTTTGAGATGGGAATTTGACTCCATTTGCCATAAACTAAGCTGATGGTTGTGTAAATGTGTCATCTGTGTGCATCAGGATGTTGATTTTGATCTAAAGGATGTATCTTTAATGTTTAATGCCTTTTTAAAAAGAGAACAAGATAGGACTCTAATGTCTTTTTATATGCGGTAGGATCGAGAGATTTGTGAATCGTCTTGGGATCGGTAAAATATTTGTGTTTTTTATTTCAGGGAGAAAAGGTTGATTAGTAGAGTGTGGGAAATGTTCTTGTGGTTCATTTAGTTACTAGTTTTATCAGAACTTTAATCTTTTTGGATGATTAAAAGGACAGTTTATAGAATTCTTGTACTACTCGCAATTTTGTCGGAGTGTGCTTTGGAGGATTATACTTTGAGCATTCCTTGCCCGGCTTTTCTGATGTAAATACATCAAAAAGTTGTTGGTGTGGCAAAATAAGTTTTTCAATTTCTTTTAATTGGACTGATCATTGTAGTGTATCTGCTTATTGATTTATCCATGAATGTCTTCCTGCAGCATACTTTTTCTTCTCTTTTGAAGCAAAAATCACCCAAGAGTACTACTGCAAGGCCCAAGGGCATGGCTGTTTCTATGAGGGATTTGGACTCTGCGTTCCATGGGGCTGGACAAAAGGCGTATCCTTTTATTGCCAGCTTGATTTTTTTTCATTGTGAACTTGTTTCTTACTACCTTGAAACTATTTTTTTTTTAAGAAATATGAAATATTTAGTTCGAAATATTTTGACTAGCTGTTTAATGGTAACATTTTTTACTTCAATCTGGACGAAAGATTCACAGGAACTAATTTTTATGGTCAGAATTATCGGTGCTTCTTTTGACCGTTCTACTACTCTTTTAACTGATTTCTGATGTTTCTATGATGCCCATCGCCTCCTCCCTGCGTTGCACTAATTATAATCCTTAACATCAGTCAGTGGGCTGGAGATATGGCGTATTGAAAATTTCCGTCCAGTGCCCATGCCAAAGTCTTCTTATGGAAAATTCTTCACTGGAGACTCGTATATAATTTTGAAGGTAATTAACAAAATTAAACGTCAGACATACATGTTATATGTTTTCTGTCAGTTATGGAATTATTCTTGTGGTGCTGCTTTTAATGACGTTGAAAAGAATAGATTGAGGTGATCGGTGTTCTTTATCTAATTTAAAGCTGGAAATTTAACTATTTACACTGAAGAATATCGTGACACTATGCCTGCATGTCTTCATACTCTTTTCTTCTCTCTCTTTTTCTTTTTTTTTTTTTTTCTTGGAACAGACAACTGCCTTAAAAAATGGTTCGTTCAAGCACGATATACACTATTGGCTTGGTAAGGTTACCAGCCAGGTAAGATATTAAATCCTTCATGAAATTTCTGCGTGAAAAACTTATAATAAAAAGTGCTTGTACTCTACTTATTACTCCTAAATTTGATTTATATAGGATGAAGCAGGGACTGCTGCACTTAAAACTGTAGAACTCGATGCAGCCCTTGGAGGCCGTGCTGTTCAATATCGTGAAGTACAGGGCAATGAAACTGAGAAGTTCCTTTCTTATTTCAAACCATGCATTATACCGCAGCAAGGCGGGGTGGCGTCTGGTTTCAAGCATGCGGAAATAAATCAGCGCGAGCATGTTACGCGATTGTTTGTCTGCAGAGGGAAGCATGTTGTCCACGTTAAAGAGGCAAGTATATCTTTATTATGATGAATCCTTATGGGACAGTTTAGTTGGTGATAACTGATAAATTAGATGTGGACATCTTACTCCTTGATTATCCTGCAGTCTATGGATAATTGTAGTAAATTCAGGTAAGATTGTAGTGATTACAGATAACTCTAGCTGATTTATGGGATTAGTGTGGGATAAGAAAAAGCATATAGAAGTTAACCTGTATTGTGGTACATTTTGAACTAGTACCTGAAACCTTACATCCCTTTAGATCTCAGACATTTCTGTTAGTCCTGTTAGAACTTAACAGTTTCCATCAAAAATAATTTTGGATTATTCGCCAAGTAAAAGATTACTCCATTAGGTTACAAAATATTCCGTCAAACACAGTCACAGTTTGCTGTGTTTGGTAGAATAACGGTGATAACTAGGGTAATCCTCTTTTTGTCCCTGAAACAAAGAGTCTCATTGTATAGCTATAAATATTTCTTCAAATTTCCTTAGTTGATCTTTCTGTTTTATCAGGTTCCTTTTGCTAGATCATCCCTAAATCACGATGACATATTCATACTGGACACACAGTCAAAGATTTTCCAGTTCAATGGCTCCAACTCTTCTATTCAGGAGAGGGCTAAAGCTCTTGAAGTGGTGCAATACATTAAAGACACTTACCACGAAGGGAAGTGTGAGGTGGCAGCTGTTGGTAAGTAGACTTTAATCCAAGGACCTTAATCAATTTTTTCAAATTAAAGTTTTCGGAATTGATCATGTGGAAGTGTTTCCAATAGAGGATGGGAAGTTAATGGCTGATGCTGAGGCTGGTGAGTTTTGGGGTTTTTTTGGTGGCTTTGCTCCTCTTCCGAGAAAGGCAACCTCTGAGGATAATGGAAAAGATGAGTCCTTTTCTACAAAATTGCTCTGGTAATTTACTGTAATTATTGTAAATCATGTTTCTGTTCAGCGAAGTCTTATGAGGAAAAAAATCCTCTGTTATCTCTAATTGCTGATAAAAGCCATTTTGCCTTTCAGCGTTAATAAAGGACAAGCAGTGCCTGTTAATGCTGAATCTTTGACAAGAGAGTTGCTAGACACAAACAAGTGTTTCTTGCTAGATTGTCGAGCTGAAATTTATGTATGGATGGGTAGAAATACCTCATTGGAGGAGAGAAAAAGTGCTAGTGCTGCAGCAGAGGTAAACCTGTTACTTTCTTGATTGATCTTTGACAATGATGTGACACTAATGTGGGTTGTTCTCCTATACAGGAATTACTGCAAGACCCTAGTCATCCAAAATCTCATGTTACTCGCATAATAGAAGGATATGAGACTGTAGTATTTAAATCAAAATTTGCTAAGTGGCCACAAACAACTGATGTGGCTGTATCCGAGGAGGGCAGAGGCAAAGTCGCTGGTTAGTAAGATATTTTTCATTAGCGCCTTACTTTGTTAATTAAAAAATGTAATTTGTTGAGTTTATAATTTTATCTTATTATTTTCCTTCTACAGCACTTCTTAAACGCCAAGGGCTGAATGTTAAAGGCCTTATGAAGGCTGCTCCTGTCAAAGAAGAGCCTCAACCATACGTTGATTGCACAGGCAACTTGCAGGTGCTTTTATTATTCCTTAATGTGCTCTACTCATATCTATCTTGCTATAATAGTGAGAACTAGTAGCTTAGCAAATTATCTAACTTTGTCCTGCATATACACTCCTCTTGATGTTTTTAATTGGATGCTCACCCCTTGAAATGTTATTGACTGAAGGTATACTTCACTTGAACTCTTATATTTGCAATTGGTTCCTTGCAAAATTTGAAGCTAGCATACAAGTCTTTCTCAAAACTTTAAATTTCGAATAACTCTAAGAACATGAAGACCTTATATCTAAGGAAAAGAAAATTTTATTTTCTGTGGGTAAATTACAGAACTGGTCTAGATGCAAAATTTCCCTTTTCAAGTATAAAATTAATGTCCTAATATAGTGTTCCATTTCAGTTATTTTATAAGAGTCTAAATAGCCTTTCTTCTAATGTTATAGGTTTGGCGAGTGAATAGCAAGGAAAAGACTCTTTTGTCATCATCTGATCAATCTAAGTTTTACAGTGGAGATTGCTACATCTTTCAATATGCATATCCTGGAGAAGATGGAGAAGAAAATCTTATTGGCACTTGGTTTGGGAAGAAGAGTGTTGAGGTAAACCTGAGCTCATATCTAGTAACTTTCTGATTTTGAAGACATTGACAGAATATTGTGTTAGATTCTCAAGAACCACCGGTGGATAGTAGTAACTAAATAGAGTTAATGTTCTTTAATTATAAAATAGAAACTGGATGAAGTATGATCTTAAGCTTATCATTATGCTGATATTATTTTTTCTTTACTTTGCACTTATCCGAGCTACCAAAGAGAAACTCCGAACTCAGACTTGAGTCTCAGTGGACATGATGTATGGAAGAATGATGCATTGCAGAGTATCAAAGCATATACATTCTTCTTGTTTAAATAGAAAACCAACTCTTTGCTATACCCTTATAATTTAATTCCATATAGAAACTAAAATTTTTATACTAATATCTCTACGCCTTAAATCAATTTTATGGTTTCTTTACTGAATATTTATATCCTTAGCTATGATCTATATTGTTTAGGTTCAGGAAACCTAATCATGGTGCTGGAGCATGTCTATCTAATGGGTCCCAAATTAGAGGGCGCAGACTGAAAATTTAAAAATACCAGTAAAAAACCTAGCATTTTGAGAAATACTATATGATTTCTCAATTGAAAATCAATGCCCTGTAACAATGCCATTAATCCTGATTTAGACAATTAACAATGCCCTGTAACATATAATGAGCTAATCTAGATTATTCTGTGCTTACCAATAAAACAAACTCCTTGCATCAGACAGTAAATTTTATCTATTTATGAATTATCAGAAAAAATGTCTATTTTTGAGGCCACATGATTTTAGGTGGAAGAGATTTACAAGTCATTCTTTGATCTCTAGATATCTCAAATAAGGTGATCATACCAACAAATAAAATCGCCAGTACATCTCAATACCGTGAGCACGCTCACTAGACACATTTTTATTCATGACGATAATTCGATCCTTGAGAGATACAATGAAAATATTAGGACTCAAAGCTAATGAAGTGCCGGCGGAATTTACAGTTTTAATGTGATTAATGAATGCAATAGACCAACAGGACATGTACTAAAGTGTCTCTGTTGGTTACAGGAGGAGAGAATTGCAGCTCTCTCACTTGCTAACAAGATGAATGAACCCTTAAAGTTTCAAGCTGTTATGGTAATTATCAGTTCTATTTGTGAGTTGATTTTGACTAAACTTTGTCCTTTCAGTTTATTTAGCAATATTTTTTTATTGCTCACAGGCTCGCTTTTATGAAGGAAAGGAACCCATTCAGTTCTTCTCTATATTCCAGAGTTTTGTAGTACTTAAGGTTTCTATTCTCAAAACCTTCTCAATAGACTTCACTTTTCTACATTCGCATTTCAGTTTTGTGCTTTACTAGCTGTATTCTAGTTATAGCACAAAATGTTAGGAATTTTTTTATTTTTTATTTTTTCTGGTAATCACAGGGAGGTGTTAGCTCTGGTTATAAGAATTTTATTGCTGAAACTGGCATTGCTGATGAGACATATTCAGAAGATGGAGTTGCTCTTTTCCGAGTTCAAGGTTCTGGACCAGATAATATGCAAGCTATTCAAGTTGATCCAGTACGTCTTTTTTGAATTTATCTATTGTAGATAAATTTATTATTTTTTAGAAGTAACTTTGTTCACAGTTTTATGACTCTATCCAGCAAACTTTTTTACTTTATCTGAACAGTATGAATTCTTGGTGTTACTTTAATCAGGTGGCTTCGTCTTTGAATTCATCTTACTGTTACATACTACATGATGGAAATTCTGTGTTTACATGGTCTGGAAGCCTTAGCACCACAGTGGATCAAGATCTGGTTGAAAGACAGCTAGATGTGATTAAGGTGTGACAAACTCTTCGAACACAACTCTATCGATATTTGTGGAGATTTATTTTCTAATTTAATTTTCTTTTTAGTTTAGAATTTTGTTCATTAGTGCACCATCTTTTACTACATTTTTTCTCTTTATTGATGTGATGTTCTTCCTATGGCTCTTTTCCGGGCCATAGTTTTTGGATGGTCGAGTTCTCCTTAGTTCTGTGAAAATACTAGTCTATGCATTGCCCTTTCACACAGTGTCTCATGACTCTTTGTGAAGTAACTATACCATTCTGTTTGAAAACTTGAATACAAGTAAGGTCAAGAGTATGAAGAAGCATAAGATAAATGACAACAAATAATTTTCTTTTCATAGTATCTTTCGAAGTCACATATATTTGAACTAAAAATTGCACTTGATTTTTACTAATGATTTAGCTTAATCTAATAGTTTTAGTTTTCTCAAATGGATCTGTCCTCTGCTTACTTGCTCTGCTATCAAATTGTGCAGCCAAATCTACAGTCAAGAGCGCACAAGGAAGGAGCAGAAACAGAGCTTTTTTGGAGTTTGCTTGGAGGTAAATCTGAATACCCAAGTCAGAAGATTGTGAGAGAACAAGAAAGTGATCCACACCTTTTCTCCTGTACTTTCTCAAAAGGTAGAAGGCGAGCATTATTCTCGTCGGCTTTATTTACTCATTTAATTATTCTGGTCTGTATTCAAGCATCTGATTTCTTTTAACTTTCTGCTTCACTGGACCATGCTCTGAAACACATGTGGTGGGGATTATATAGGCAATTTAAAGGTGGGTAACTGGGAAATTGATAGATCTTTCCTATACTAATGAGCATATTAAGTGTAAAGGTCCGATACTGACTATACTTTGTTTGCAGGTCACAGAAATATTCAACTTCACCCAAGATGATCTGATGACAGAAGATATATTTATCCTAGACAGTCATTCGGAAATTTTTGTCTGGGTCGGACAACAGGTGGATTCAAAAATTCGTTCACAAGCTTTGAGCATTGGAGAGGTATATGATATATCTTTACTTGGTGGAAGATCTATTTTCCAAAGAAATCACTGGTTATGACGCGTTTTGCTGTAAATAGTTCAATTGTAAAATTTACAAATCTTCTGTCTCTCATATCGTTGTTTTTTTTTTGTTGGCTTCCTTTTCTTATACCGATCTTGACCAGAAATTCCTGGAACATGATTTTCTTATGGAAAATTTATCTCGCGAAACTCCACTGTTCATTGTCATGGAAGGAAGTGATCCGACCTTCTTCACTCGGTTCTTCACCTGGGACTCTGCAAAATCAGCGGTAAACTTCTCTACTGTAAAATTGAACTTTCCGCTGCAACCTATTCTTTGATCATTATGTGTTCTAGAGGGCATGATATATGTGATAGTACTTATAGAAGGGTGATTGTTCTTTTAGAAAGTAGAAGCCAAATTAATGTACCTAACATGTTATCTCAAATTTCTTTTTGGTTGCAGATGCATGGCAATTCATTCCAGAGGAAGCTAGCTATAGTGAAGAACGGAGTAACCCCTACATTAGATGTAAGATGCTATTTATATTTTCTTTCCTCCTAACCAAGTTTTGGAGATTATAATTATCTAGTTCTCAAGAATATAGATATTATCTTGACAACATAACGGAAGCTGTTAAAATATATCTGGCATATGTTAATGCTAGAAACAGAAAAAGAAAAATGAGTACCCATTTCTTAAATTTGTAAAGAATGAGGTATAAGACTGTCGCTCTACATTCTCTACTTGAGTTCCAAGTAAAACATTTGGATGGATAGGCTCCTGAAATTCTTTAAGAAGCTTCCAGTGTAAAACAAATTGTCAGGGTTAAGGCTACATCCTTCCATTGATCAGAAGTGCATAGCTATGCTGTGTCTTACTGTTTTCTTGCCTTTCGGGTTAATTACACTTTCTCCTCATAGGTTGACCCCAATTTCAACAATTTAGCTCCTAAAGTTTGTCGCCATGACAATTTAGTCCTGCTAGCTACCGTCTGAAGGAAAGACATCACATCAGCATCAGAGTTCGTTGAACACTGTTATTTAGGTTTTAGTTTCAACGATGAAACAAAATTTGCCTAAATTTGAAAATTTTGAATTAAGGATGTAACTTCAATTTGGGATCAAACTCAACGACTTGATTTGTAATTAACCCTTTTTTGTCGTGTCTCTTAGTGAAGTTACTTCTCTGCTTATTACAAATCATTCAAGGAAAAACTTTGTTTAATACCCTTCGCAACTAAATTTTTTGCTATTATCTCAGAAACCCAAGAGACGAACACCAACATCCTATGGAGGAAGATCCAGTGTACCAGACAAATCGCAGCGATCCCGAAGCATGTCCTTCAGCCCTGAAAGGGTCCGTGTTAGAGGAAGATCCCCTGCCTTCAATGCCCTTGCTGCAAACTTTGAGAACCCGAATGCAAGAAATCTCTCTACTCCTCCCCCAGTAGCTAGAAAACTATACCCAAAATCCATTTCACCTGATTCAGCCAAGTTGGCCCCCAAGTTGTCTTCTATAGCCGCGCTCTCTGCTTCGTTTGAGAAGCCTGTGCAGAATCTAATACCGAAATTGGTGAAAGGTGTGTGTCTGTGCTTGTGTCTGACTATATACCATCAGCATGAAAGAAGAGATTTTTTTGCTTCTTAAACTGTAGCAAAGCAAATATTTTTGGGGCTTTGCATCATTAGAACTTTTATCTTTGTTTTTTCTTAAAGAGGAACACTTTTGTAAGTAGCCGGAAGTTTTTGAATAGGATATAGGAAACATAGACATAAAATATTTCAAGATATATTTTATACTGAAAATTTGACTCATTTTCCATTGTTTCGTAGTGAGTCCGGAGGTAAACAAGCCAAAACCGGAGGTGAATTCCAAGGAGACAAACCATTTGATGAGCAGTAGAATTGAATCTCTCACAATACAGGAAGATGTAAAGGAGGGCGAACCTGAAGACGACGAAGGGCTTCCCATCTATCCCTACGAACGCCTGAGGACGAACTCTCCTGACCCTGCCAAAGAAATAGATGTGACGAAGCGAGAGGTGATACTCTTTTACCTTTTAATTCTACCTTTTCTTTTGTAGAATTCTTGTATCTTAAGACCTGATCTTTTTCTATCGACCAATTGCAGACCTATTTATCTTCGGCCGACTTCAAAGAAAAGTTTGGCATGACAAAGGAGGCTTTCTTCAAGCTACCCAAATGGAAGCAGAATAGGCTTAAACTCATCCTTCAGCTGTTCTGAAGTCCTCAAATACTATGAGATTTCTCCATTTGGTCCATGGAAAAGGAAAAAATTACTGTGGGTTGGGAGACCCACCAAAAATTATAGTTCGGACGGGGACAGCGCCAGTGCTTTTTTAGCTGCCGCTGCTCCCAAAAAAAAGTTAACTTCATATTATCATCATCGACGCCAAATTTACTGATTCTTTCTCCCTGTTGTTTCGGGTCATTCTATTAGCGGTCCGGTATTCTTTTTTCTCTTCTATTGTCTCTCTTTTTTCAGTCCTAAGGTCACAGGTTTGGTTGTGAGCTTGCATTTTTGTTCTTTTTTTTTTTTTTTTTCCGTCGGTTTTCTTTTTTCTTATTATGATTGTTTTCTGAAGATAAAAAGGGTTTCTCCTAGAGAGTGAATGTTGTATGATGTAATTGAGGCAATGAGTTGTGTACAGGAGAATGCAAAACATACCTGGAGGGGAACCAGCTTTGTTTACAACTTTGGTTTTCTCGAGTCTCTTTCAGATTCTTTCTTTTTTGCTTGTTTAAAAGCCTTTTTGTTTTAGGTGGAGAAAAAAGAAAAATACTGCATGGAAGTTGTTTACTTGCGCGTTTCGCAATTGATTGTAGTAGATGTGTTGCTGATTATGTTTGGTATTGTTTAAGATCATAACACTTGCACCATAACAAATGCTTCCAATATCTTATTTGATAAACATTGAATGTTGCTTCTCAAGGAAAGATTGGATTGCATCATCCTGGGTACGTACAAATTGGTTTTATGGAAGAACAATAACCCAATTTCTTCTTTTTTTTCTCTTTTTTTTTTTTTTTGAGCAACAGCATCTTTATACCTCATCTAAATTAGATGTAAGATTTATAAACATCCGTCTAAAAAGTTCATATTCACCCTTTATTCTTATAAAAAAATATATATTTGTCGACTAAATTTCATAAGAACTTTCGATACCTATCAATCATGAAGGTTGTAAAAATTACACACACACAAATGCTTTAAGGATAGCTTCAATTTTTTTTAGTGCTATTAAGTTTTTAATTTTTAAATATTTTGTGCTATTAAGTTTTTAATCCTTGGATGTTGAAAAGTACGGTTAACGATGAAAATTAAAACAGCTTTACAATATTATGAAAAATAAATAACCTAAATATTTTTGTTTCCGCAACTTAAAATTGCCCCAAAAGAATCTCACCTTTGTGAGTTTTTTTGTTTTTTTGTTTTTTTGTTTTTCTATTTTGAGTAAATCTCCAACAAACATTTAAACAAGTAGAATCTTCTGATAAGTACCTCTCTAAACATGGAAAATTCCAGGTAGGAACGAAGTTGTTCTCCATTGACCTGGTCTAACATTGGTTTAGAACATGGGTGGCTCCATTAACCTCTCAATAACCAACCAAACTTTTAACCATTAACCATCCCAATTAAAACCACCCAATCTCCCACTTTCCTTCGTTACATTACCAAATGATCTCCAAGGAAGAGAATTTATTGCCTTCAAAGTTGCCTCCATTTCCCAAGGAAACTCCAAGTTAGAAAACAAGTTACATTGTTCTTCATACAAGGTACAATCATATTTCAGCAATTGCACTTTTTTTTCCTTTAATACTCTTTCTTTGTCATAACAAATAATATTTTGGTCTTCTAAAAAAAAAACAAAGAAAGATTGAATGGATTAGATTGGTTTTATTTCCTTTATGAAAAGAAAGAACACCTTCATGCTAATTTGTTATTTTTCATTTTTTAACTCTTGGAAAGAGAAATTTCATATAAAATACTAACACCAAAGATTTAAATATCTATCTGAAGAGTCTGTATCTATCGTATCATATCGTACCAATAAAATATCGGTATGATACAGTCCGTACCGATAGCTTAATTAAAAACTCTCTTTTTTTTAAATTATTAAATAATTTTCTCAATAGAATTCAAAAAAATTGACAAAGATATATAATAAAATAATTTAAAAAATTTATTACAAAAAAAAATTATTTCATATCATTATGTGTCGACATACATTTATTTTTATGACCGGCACTTATTGGCACAGCTCGGCACGCATCGTATCATACCATGCAAGTAAATTTTCGGCGATTCTGTACCACGACACTTAAATCCTTGACTCACACCTATCATAATTTCATAATGTCCAAATAAACTCAACAAAGGTATGCCTACAATTACTCTTTTTTATCCAAATCATTGGTGATGACACATTTTGCTAGAATACATGTGTTAGTTTAGTTTTATTTCAGGGTTGTTGTGTTCCTTTCAACAAAGAGCATTTTGAATGAAAATCATGAAATATCTAGCCACATATAAATTGGAAAGGCCTTGTAGGTTTTTTTTCTTGTTCAGGACCATTTTAATCAACAACCATATGACATGAATGATTAAATGGTCTCAAATCTATTTTTTTCTCCATGATTTAGTTTTATTCTTCTTTATCTTACATCCAGTAATCTAGCTATACTACTTCATTATCCTAACCAACCACCAGGTGCAATTACTACATTAGATCATGGCTGCAAAGGTGAAGGAAGATGCTCTCATCAAAGAGAAGAGCATCTCAGCTCCCTCGACGCCGCAAAGAGGCGACATTCGACATTCGAAACGGCCGACCATCGACTCCCTGGATCGCGACCCTTCGATGCTGCAGGAAAAGCCGAAACCGAACTATCTCAAGCCGACGATAAGCTCATGCCATCACACTAACTTCCACTACCAGAAGAAGTGCAACTCACAGCCTTTGGAGGTTTCATTCACCGTCGGAAAATCCCTTCCTCCTCGAAAACCCATCGATGATAAGCCTCCTTCGCCAGTGCCTACGGGTTTGCAAGCCCCGCCTAAGACCAGTTGTGGCGATCGAGCGAAAATCTCATCGGACAACGGTTTTGAAAATGATTCCAGAAAGACTCTCATGAGGGCGAGAAGCCTCCCGAGGGTTATAACAAAGAAAAGAGATATCAACACTGATAATTTCGCTAAAAAGTCGAATTGCAATGAGATACAAGATCATACACCGAAAAAGGATGTTGAGTCGTCAAAACAGAAACTTGCAGAAATCAGGTCACCACTAAAGTGGAAGGACAACAAAAACAACAAGCACTATACGGGCAACGGAGAAGAGCACAAGAATGAGCATAGTGAGACTGCAAAGAACACGAAGACCCATCGAGCAAAGGCGGTGGCGAACAACAGCGATGGTGGGAAGTCGAAGACGATGGCGGAAGGAGATAGAAAGTCGGAGCAAGAGAGAACAGCGATGCTCAAGAGACATGACGGGAGAGGAAAAGAGACACAGCTGATGTATAATGAAGTGATAGAGGAGACGGCAAGCATGTTGGCGGCAAAGAAGAGCAAAGTGAAGGCTCTCGTCGGTGCCTTCGAGACCGTCATCTCGTTGCAGGAGCCTGAGGGACAATTAGATCAACCACAAGACGATGATGAAATCGAAGAGCAGAGAGGAGAGGAAACAGAAAGGATGAGAAAGGATAGTCGACAACAACCAGTGGAGATGAAAAACATCGAGAAGGAGACGAATCAAGCGAAAGCGCCCAAGGATGATCAACTTGATAAACACAAGCTAGAGAAGGAGAACACAAAAGGTTGTGAAACAGATCAAGAAAGCCAACAGCAGGAACAAGAGTCAATGGTCAACCTTCATGGTCAAGTCATTGAACAAGAGGAAGTGGATGCAGCTGAATTTGATCAAGAAAGTCAGCAAGACATGGAGATGATCAACGATGGTCAAAATGATCAAACTAGTCCACAAGAGGAGGGAAAGAGAGGGGAGAGTTATGAAGTGGAGAGAGAGGAGAGTGCTTAAGATTGACATTATTATGTGAACTTCTCTTCAGTTCTTAAACAATGACTATTGTTGTATTTATTAAGGTACTCTTTTGGTGCAGGAAAGAGATATAAAAGAAAAAAATGAAACACATTGTAATAACATTTCTCAAGATTATCTATATCTATATCATCATTACATTAATCTCTAATTTGACATTCTTTTCTTCACTTAAATTATGGGATTCACCAACCAATAATTTCTATTTTAAAGTGAATTGTTTCAACCAACCATCTCCTCCTTTCCTTTCTCTGAATTGAATCAGACTTTTTTATAATTTTTTTTTTTTTTCCCCTTCATTTCTCTATAAATACTGTTTTTTTTTTTTTTTTTTCTCTCTTTACTCCTATATAAATACTTGCCTTAATTTTCTCTCTTTATACCTATATAAATACTTCTATATATATATATATATATATATATATATATATATATATATATATATGCAAAAATGAAAAAAAATAAATTTAAAGTAAAAAAATTTATAAATAATATTTAATATAATTTTTACATTATTAACAAATCAAATCAAATATAATCATTTCTTACTCTCTCTCTCTCTCTCTCTCTTTTATTATTATTATTTATTTATTTAATCCGCAAAATTTTACTGTAGTTCTGTCCATTTATATGGGAAATTGTGCAATGATCATTGAGAATGGCTTAATTTGTGCTTTTATCACTTCAATTTTGAGAGGATTTTACTACCTGTCCATTTCCCAAATACGTAAATTTAATATTCACAAAAAATAAGTTAATTGAGATGATCCATTCACCAAACAATTCTCCAAATAATAATTAGTTAAAACTCCTAAACCTGCAATTAGCAAAATTTACAAATTTTAAACTTAGGGGCTGTGAATCAAACTCCGCAAATCCAAAATACTGCGAACCGATCGATCAAACCATCTCTCTCCAAAAGAGCAGAAAAGAGTTTTTTAAAAGGGAGGGGAGGGAGGGAGGGAGGAGGGGTGACAAATACAAAATGTGGCAGCTTTAAATTTGAAGGGGGCTATAAAATGAGCAAAGCACAACCTCCAATCGTGTAGCAGCATATCTTTATATAGGCTCCATGCAAAAGGCATCTTGTTATAGTTCATCAATAATAAACAAACAAAGAGCCCGTTGTCTGAAGTAGAGCCATTATAATTATATTCTATATATATAAATATATATATCTAAAAATAAGCATTTAAAACTTTGTAAATTCATACTTAGTTCATTGTATTATTTTCAAAGAAGAAATGTAGCCAGGTATTGTGGCGTTGGAATTATCGGACGATATTGAATCGATCGTATCCAAGCAATCTTCCGCTGGCTTTTTTTTTTTTTGGTTAATTTGGGCTCCATGCGGCAGTCGGGTGTATTAATCGCCATTAATTAGGCGCCCGCTGTTTGACTCTTTTTTTTAGAGCCTCCATTTTTTACAATAACTTATATAGATGTATATTTATTTTTAACTCCAAAAAAAAAAAAAAAAAATAAATAAAATGAAAATAAATTAGAAGGAGAGAGAGAGAGAGAGAGAGAGAGAGAGAGAGAGATCGGAATCGGACACTTACAGAGGAGTCGGCGGAGAAAGGCTGAGGGAGTTAAAACTCATCACTTCTAGGGTTTTCTACCATAGGGCATTATATAGGCGGAGTGAATGCCCTCTACCTATGAGGACCGATGAGGAGATGACACGTGTCCATCACCAATTGTCAGGTGAATCAGAGGGCATGCACGTGGCTCCAAAAATATTCAGAATAGCAAAAAAAAAAAAAAAAAAAAAAAAAAAAAAAAAAAAAAAAAAACATACATAGCATTTAAGAGCTCACCCATAATACTAACCATAATACTTTACATGAGTTTCGACTGACTCAAACCATCGTGATGTTGAATTTATTGCGAACCAGATTCGCACCTGCTCAATTATGAACCACCACGCACCTTCAACTTGACTCAAATCACCTCAATATTCTAATTCTATGAGCAAAAAACTAGACTTATTTTATTTTATAAATAAATAACTAATAAAATTAAATATTATATTTAATTTTTAAATTATTTTTTTAAGTAAAATATGTTATATTATTAAAAAAAAAAATTATAATTGCAAATATAAAAAAAGGAGCTTTGTAAAAGTTTGTTCTAACAATGCAAATTGTTAGACTAAAAGATCAAGAAAATTTAGACTCTAATAATTACTCGCTTCAGAAGCCCAAAATCAAAGTTTACAAAATTTACCACCATTTCTGATGCTGAATTTGACCTCGCGCAAAGAGCTTATTCAACCTGCAATTGGTTTCAAAAGGAGTTTACCCTGAGATGGATAGATTCGTGTCTCCAATGCCCACATTAACAAGCAGATATCTGCAAAAAAATCATAACAATAAAATCAAAATAAAATCACCAAGAACAACTCTACAGGTGCAACAAAAACTGGATTACACAGAAAAGATCAGTAAGGGACATAAGTCAAAAATGTCCTAATGTATTTGAAGTTGGTTATATTTACTAACCCAGTAAAGCAAAATGATGTCTAAATGCATGTCAAGTTGTTAATCTCTAATGCCGAGTTTTTGAAATGCAATGGAACCTAGATTAATTTCTGCGCAACTAATAATTTAGAGATAAAAGGATATACCTGATTTTAGTCTACAAGTCCTAAACTTGGTTCTCTCACCAGGATATATGATGTTACAAGCTGAAAACCATTCAGTAGTTTCCCTGTTAGTCGACAATAATAAGTAATAGTTAATGTATTGAATGTCAAGCAAAATTATAATACCTCGGAAAGAGGAATGAAGAAGAATTGCATTATCACATCAAACGTAAATGGCGAATATGAACTTCCGCTCGCTATGAGAGGATTGGAACGAGTGCATTCTCATCCACGTTCAGGAATGAAGTACAGTCAATATCTTGAAGAGATATTCTGCCGAGGAGCAAATCGGTCGCATGCATCGAGCACAAGGGAAAGCACTTCTTATTCAGACTCTCGTGAATCGCACCCATCCCCGGCACCCACTTCTTCTCGTTCATGGGGTCCACATTCAATCTGTTCTGAAGTAGCCGCACTCGATAGAGCACGGTATCTCTTCTGGTACAGAAATGCGCCAAGCACGTGTATTTAGGCTCGTCGACTGCGAGCCTGACCAAAATCATGGACAAAGCACCATCAACAGGTTTTGGATCCGCAATATTCTTATCGCCCATCATTTTGATCTCCTTCTCGGTCGGGAAGTGAACTTCTGCCTCTCCATTATCATTAATTACTCTTAAATCCTTCGAATAATGGCTAATTGCTTGTCTTTTGGTCGACTCGTGCTTCTCCGCCAGAGTTAAGAAGCAAGAGAACCTCAAGTGGTAATTAACGATGGTCTTGACCATTTTGAAGTTTTTACAACAGCAGAAGAAATCCAACCACCTAATCCCCACTCCCGCATACCATTTGATGATATCGGAATCATCCAAACATAGTAGTAGCTTGATGGGCCGAGGCCGACCCATCGAATTAGTGAACTTGGCCAATTTAACCGCCCTTCTCACAAGCTCAATAGGTGCATTCACCCTCATCTTTAACTCCGTCAAGTCCTCGACGGTCCTCTTAGCATATCCCCTCTCTTCTTCTTCCTCAGCTCGTCTCTCTTCTTCTTCCTCGAAAGCTCTACTAGCCCTCGCAGGCATCAAATACCTATCGACTTTTTCTTGAAACTGGTCGTAGGATTCAACCACCTTCGGCGGCAACTGATCCCTTATTCTACTCAGAGACAAAAAATCACCTCTGGTGAGCATTCGGTGCCAATAAAAGCAATGCTCCTTTGACATAAAGTACTCTTTCACCACATCCTCGGCCCAACCCCTAAAAATCTCTCTAACCTCACTTTCGATTCGGAAATCACATTCAAGGACACGCCCGCGCTTGATCTTCTTGAACAAGTGGTTTAGTATCTTCAACCCCAGTTTCTTCCTCCTGGTCTCGCGGGCATTTTTTAACTCTTGCGCCCTCGCCGCCTTCCTCTTTAAGTACTTCTTCCTAGCCCTGATGGCTTTTTCGGATAAGGTGGGGTTTAGAACCGAAGGAGGAACTCCTTGGAGCTCCATCCCCATGAACTCCATCTTCTCCGAAACCGCGCTGTGGATCGACGTCCCCAATTTGTCGACATTAAGCTCCAATTCCCCTTCTAGAAGCTTTAAAATCCTATCTTTGATGTTCATGGTGAAGAGTTTCGATCCGGAGGTGACGAGCAGTATGTCATCCAAGTACCTAACGGCATAAACCCTAATGGGTCGGTGAAAAACCCTAGAATCTTCCTCAATCGGCAGGGATCGGAGCCTAGGGTTTCTCTTGTGCACCTCCTCTCGAATCTTCTGAATCTCACGATCGACCGCGTCGAAGTAGATGTTGAGGAGGATCGGGGCGAGGTCGCTCTCCTGGGGGAACCCCCGCCCCAACTGGACCCCGCCGAGCTCGATCGCGAGCGCCTCCGAGGTGAAGAGGCGCTCGATTAGGGCTAGGAGGTCGGGGTCGTCGACCTTCTCGGCAATGGCGGCGCAGAGGCGGCGCACGTGGCGGGGGCCAAAGGGCTCGCGGCGGAGGGCGACTCGGAACCACCAGGAGGGGCTCTCCACGGCGGATTTGAGGTAGCGCGCGGCGGTGTGGCGGCCGATGTCGGGGCCGCGGCCGCCGTACGCGAAGGTGGCGAGGCGGGGCTCGAAGACGGAGGCGAGGACCATGCGTAGGGCTTCAATGGCGACCTTGAGCGGGAGCGAGGGGAGGACCAAGGAGGCGCCCTTGGTGCGGGAGGGGGAGAGGCGGAGGGAGAGGGAGCAGGGGTCGAGGGAGCCATGGCGTAGGGAGAGGGAGAGGGAGGGGAGGAGAAAGGGAGTGGGGAGGGGAGAGTAGGGGGCTCGGGGGAGGAGGGGTGGGAGCAGAGGAGGAGGTGGGAGGCGGCGGCGAGGAGGACGGAGGGGAGGGAGACGACGGAGGAGAGGAGGCGGCGGAACTTGGGGGCGCAGTAATGGCGGAGGACTAGGGTTTCTAGCTCAGAGGAGGAGATCGGGGTCGGATTAGGATTAGGGTTAGGGTTTGGAGGTGCGAGTGAGGAGAAGGGTCGGGGTAGAGGGGATTTGAAGGGGCGGAGAAGCATCGGAGGGGTAAATGGCGGCAGCGGGGACACCGACTGGGAGGGGGTTTTTATAGACGTTGGTTGACGTTTGGGTCCCACATGTCAGTGTGACGGAACTCTTTAAGATTCGCGAAGGAACTCGATGTACTCTGAGATTCGTGGAGAGATTGATCAATCGTTTAAAAATTCTAAAAATTCTTTAACACACGTTGGCCCATTTAGTTGGATCGGGCGGGAACCGATGGGCCAAATTATTTTCCTGGGCCCATTCGTACCCATTACGGACGAATCCAATTAACTTCAGTTGGGTCGGGTGGAGATTCCATCCTGATCCGTTCCGAATGGGATGGAATATAAACTATAAAATAATCCGCCTCAAATAAGTAATTAAACTATAAAATATGTGTGATTTAAAAAATAGCTGCGTTTTTGAAACTTTTATTTTTTTTAAAGTTTTATTTAAATTAAATTAAATTAAATAATTGATTGACAGGGCGGATTCACAATGCAGGCGGATGGTGAGGTTCCTATGCTCAGCTCACAATTTTTAAAACTTTTAAACTAAAAAAATATACTGAATAAGATATTTGCCCTAGTCAGAAAGGAATTATTTTAATATTTTATATTCAGTAACAAAAATATTATGTTAGGGATATATAAATGTAGTATTTTCGGCTATCCATATAACTCTTTATGAAGCCCGTTAGCAACGAGCGCACAAATTAAACAAAATCAATTGGCGATTACGACACAAAAGTATATCTAAAATGCACGACAGAGAAATAACACACGGATTTACGTGAAGAACTCTTTTGCAGGGAAAAAAATTACGGACGAAAAAGGAGAGTTTCACTATGTCGGAAAAGAGAATACAAAATGTTCTGATAATCGAACAATCGCTCGATCTCGCTAGGGCAAAAAGAAAAAGAACACTAATCTTAACGGATTTGACTTATCGGATCTGACCACCACAGACATCTATTTTTTTTTTTCAAAATTTTACCAAATTTTATCGTCACACCGTAAAATTGTAGGCGAACCAAAAATTCAAATTGAAGTGATTTTTAATTTCGAAGTCACATCTAACGAAGCAACTGCATTTATGAATTCAAAAAAAAACAAAGAAAACTTAGTGATGCATATCTCTAAAAGAGACTTTCTAGTGGAGGTTAAAGGAGAAAAATAATATAAAAAATAAAGAAAAAAGAAAAAAAAAATGTAACATTTTAGAGAGAGAGAGAGAGAGAGAGAGAGAGGCCACTCACTTAGAACATCTTCATAGTTGGATGAATCTATACTAATTATTTGGTTTAGTGGAGAAGAGTGGGAGATGCTTTAGTGTTAATTACCCTCTTCTCCTTTTTCACTACTTGTGAGGTCTCTTTCATTAATTAATTAAAGCTTGTAACACTTTCTTAAATATGTTTTGGTAGCTGCTTATTTTCTTTTATCTTTTCAAGTAAAAGAACTTTATTAGTAATTAGTGTTTTAATTTCTTTTTCTTTTTAGTTTGTGGATGGATTCAGTGGATAGTTTTTCATTATTGAAAAGTGCTTTTGATCAAAAAGTATGAACTTGCTATGAGGGCATTGTGGTTGCTCTCATCTTGAGATTGATCACAATGTTTCGATTGAATGGTTCTGATCAAATAACTTTGATTTACAATTACAAATAATTAAGCTAAGTTTGATCAATCGATTATTATTCGTAATTATGTTAAAGTTTTTGGATTGTTTCGAGGCCTCTTTCATTTGTTATAGTTTGTGATCCTTTTTATTTTTGATAACCACTATTTTTTTTTTTTTTTTTTTCAACTGGCTATTTTCTTTATCATTAGATTTGAATTACTAGGATAGTGCAATTAATCACCAAGCTCTTTTTAAAAATCGGATAAACTCAATAGATAACAAACAATATCTACGTTCGAAAATTTTGATAAATCTGAAAAATAAACTTTCAAAATAAAACTTTACATAAACTATTAGGTAATAATATTTTAACATTTTACTCAAATATATTTATTAAAAAGTGATCTTTTTATTCAATCTTTAACTAATTGAGAGTCAAATCATGCAAACAAGACACCATTGAAATAATTCTATGCTACAATATTGTATCTTATTTTGTTTGTGGGTCCAATTGTTGAGCCCCCTTACCATTTATATACAATTAATCCATGTTATAAAATTGTTCCTAGACCTATATTGGCGAACCTTTATTTCCTACTTCTTGGTACAATGTCACATCTTCAAATTGGAATAAAAATTAGGCAAATTTAAATTTTTTAGAGAGAGAGAGAGAGAGAGAGAGAGAGAAGTTCGGCCACTATGCTTATACAAACACCAAATAATTAGTGCTTGTAAGTTTTTTACTGTTAGATATACCCCTTTTGACTAATTTCATCGCTTAGATCATTCTATTCCACCAACCACTCTCTTAACCCAAGAGGTCATCATCATCCTAACCACACATCTTTTCATTCAATAACTAAAAATCTATCAGTACCAATAACTTGGTACTTTTAAAAGTATAGAAACTCAATGCACAAGCCTAAATATACTTGTAAATTTTTTACTATAGAATTTGCATTGAAGTAAATTAAAAAGAGAAAAAAAAAAAAGTACAATAATACGGATCTCAATGCAAATTTAATGGTAAAAAAATACAAGTATATTTGAACTTGTGCTTGTGAAAATATATAAGCTCTACTATATATATATATATATATATATATATATATATATATATATATATATATATATATATATATATAGTCCGGCTACTATATATGCTATTGATAGCACTAAGCACTTTGTGCTACCAAGTTTTCCGCCGCTAGATTTACTCTTTTGATCATTTCCAACTCTTAGATCATATTATTCAACCAATCACCTACTAAATTCTAGGAGCCCACTATCATCCTAACCACATATTATTCCTTCATCAAACCTACTAACCTACTAGCACTAATATCTTAATGCTATTAATAATATATATATATATATATATATATATATATATATATAGAGAGAGAGAGAGAGAGAGAGAGAGTAGAGCTTATATACTTTCAAAAGCACAAACTTATTCATGCCTGTAAATTTTTCACCATTAGATTTATATTGGAATTTATACAAGTGTACTTTCTTTTTCTCTTTTCTTAAATATTTTTATAATAACACGAATCCCAATACAAATTCAATAGTGAAAAATTCACAAACATGTATAAGTTTGTACTTTTAAAAATATATAAACTATATATATATATATATATATATATATATATAATATATATATTATATATATATAATATATATATATATATATATATATTATTTACTAGAGTTTATCATATTCATTAATAAATCTTATTTTTCTCAAGTAAAAGTGTTGCTATTAATATAACCTTCCATCTTTAGTTATGTATTGGTTATATTGTTTTTTTATTTTTCCTTCTTGTAGAGTTAATTATTGCCATTTTGTACCATTTATTAAGGTACTTATTTCATTAAGGCAGTGTTTGGTTGGGGGATAAAGGGGGAATAACCCCCTTTATCCCCCTATTCTTGCCAAACATGTGACACCCCCGGAATTTGGATTAGTCCTCTATATAAATGATATAATAGGACTAAATCTCTAACCCGGCTATAGCATTTTGGATGGTAGCAAGATCCAAGAGGAACATGAGAGTTAAGCGTGCTAGAGCTAGAGTAGTTCTACGATGGGTGACCCCCTGGGAAGTGGGGCGTCACAGTTGGTATCAGAGACATTCACCAGCCGGAAATGTGAGATGAGTCTCGGCTGAGCCAGGGTTATATAGCGGGTAGAGCGAGGCTCCCCGGCTAATGACCGTTGTGAGTGGAGTGCAGCTCTGTAGTACACTGAACTTTATCAAATTGCGAAGTTCGAGTGTGTGGAGGGTTGAATGATACCCTTAGAATGTGTTAGTAAGCTTCCGGAAGGTTCTAGAAGGTTTCCGGAGAGTTTGGGCGTAAATCGGAAATTTTCGAAAATCTTGGTTTTTTGGGGTTCTTGGCTTCGGGATCCGGATCGGATAGGGGTGATCCGGATCGTCCGCGCGAAACTGGAAATTCCATGTTCGGGATCCGGATCGGATAGGGGCGATCCGGATCGTCCGCGCGAAAATGGAGATTCCACGTTCGGGATCCGGATCGGTTAGGGGCGATCCGGATCGTGCGGGTCGGGACAGCCCAGTAAGAAATGTAATAACATTTCTTGCAGGGGTCTTTTGGGATTTTGTTACATTAGGGCTTTTAACCCTCTTCATCTCCTCTTTTCCTCTCATTTGGAGAGAGTAAGAGAAAGTGCTAGAGAGAGAGAGAGAGAGAGGGAGAGAAAACCTTGGATTTTCTTCTCCAACCCATCCCTCTACTTGGATTCTTCTTCAACCTCCCCTTCTCCGCCATTGAAGCTTGCTACAAGAACTTGGAGGAAGGCTAGCACTTGGAGAAGAAGGAAGTTTGGAGCTTTTGTGCCTATCCTTTGCTTTTCCAAGGTGGGATTCAAGCTCAAAGAGGTTTAGAATACTTCTTTTTCATTTCGTTTGGGATTTTTGAAGGAAAACCTAGCTTTTGGAAAACTAGGGTTTACTTTAGGGCTTTTTGACCCATAGCTTTTGGGGTGGAATTGATGGGTGTAGAACACTCTTGCGGGTTGGTTTTGAACTTTTCTTGTTTGGATTTCAAGAATTAGCAAGATTTCTCAACCCAAGGTATTTTTCCACCTATTTTCCTTATAATTTTAAGGGATTTTGTGATTAGGGTTTTGTGATGTTTTAACCCTTTGGAAACTTCTCTTAGGGCATAAGAGGAAGTGTGGGCTTCTTGGTAAGGATCCTTCATAAGGATTTGGCAACTTTCCGGTGGGTCGGACCTCACCGAAATGGGTGAACTCCCCCTATGTCTTCTATAGACTTTTAGGGCATCATTGTTATACTAAACATGCATCGTTTGATTTATCATGATTTATGATCATGCATTTGAACCCCTTCATGTGTAGAAAATTTCATACTCTATGTAGTAGAGGTAAACATTGTAGGTGCATGGGCACTTTAGGGGGGATTGAATAGGAATTTTCGTGAACTTAAGCGTTTGGATATGAATATAGAACAACTATACCTGTTATAGAATTTTTGGGACATGTTAAACACTTGATCATGTGTAATTGGACATTATGACATTAGGGCCATCTAGTGTTGTGAGATACAAGTAGAAAACTTCTAAACTTGTACAATCAAGATGAAATAGTCAGATTCCATGTTTGAGACATGAGGACAACTCGTAAATGTTTTACTCTTTCATTATGCAAGATAATGTTAATATTGTATATGAAACATTGACACTTGAGATACTATACCCCGACCTAAAGGTCGATGATTGCTATTCCGTGTTTCAGACACGATGATTGCTATTCCGTGTTTTCAGACACGATGATTGCTATTCCGTGTTTCAGACACGATGATTGCTATTCCGTGTTTCAGACACGATGATTGCTATTCCGTGTTTCAGACACGATGATTGCTATTCCGTGTTTCAGACACGATGATCGAGACTTGCTTGCTTGCCGTTTATGCTCTTTCGCACATGCTTGGTAGGGTCGCTCCCTCCAAGCCGGCACTCCGGAGTTGGCCATTTGCGACATTATGATCGCCGTGCGGGATTGGGTGCCGATTGGGACGCCGTTGGTTTGGCATAGCTCCTTGGGGGGTGCCACCACGGGACCATGAGGCGTGGCTCAAGCTTAGACTCAATGAAAGTCTTCAAGAGAAAAGGATTAAGTTAACCAAACTTAACAGTGAATATCACATAGATGATACATTAATGGTAGTTGGACATACATGATAGCAAACTTGACATTGGACACCACATAAGTAATACTACTCATTGTAGTTGGACATTATGATAGCATGATAGATTCATATCATCATCACCTTGTACATGAGCATAGAGGCATGATAGTAGTAGAGTACTTTACTTTACTTCAGTTGTTTATTTTCTGCATTTCATTTCAGCAGTTTACTATCTTATGCCTCAGTTGACCTAGTGGTGTATTTCGCTCCTCTCGGCGGCTTACCCACTGGGAACTATTGATTAATAGTTCTCACCCCATTTGGGTTGTTGTTTTGCAGAGCCATCCGCAGCGGGAGGGGCTCGGGACCGTGGCAAGGGGTTATCGCATAGTTAGCAAATCCCCGTCGCACCACTCGAGGTGGTTGCGGGGCACCTTTTCTTTTGTTTTTCTTGGAGAGGTGTCAGTGTGTTTTGGCATAGAAACCACCCGTGTATTTTGATAAGTTGCATTTGAGGGGACCAAATTTGTATATTGGATTTTAACTTCTTGTATGATAGTTGTTATCTTTTTTTTCCTCTTTGATGTATAGATTAGTTCTGTTGTGCTCTGATTACTAGTAGGATGTGTATATTGCTTCCTTTCAGCTTGGTTGTTGTAGACGCCTTGTGTGTACCGGGGGTACCTTGTGCACACGGCGGGTCTGTGCACGTGCCGGGTAGGCTTCCGCTGGGGCCTGGGGCGTGACAGATTATATTGGTATCAGAGCCTAGGTTTGAGTCTTAGTGGACCTAGCAAACCTTAGGCTGGTTGGACCATAAGGATTAAGAACGTGAGAGACGGGGTCTTATGTGATTACTTGGCGAAAGTAACCTGATTGGTTAATACTATAACTTCATATGAGTTGGAGTTGATCGAAGTGATTGCACCTTTTATTTCCTTGGAAGGTCTGGTTGGCGGCCGACAACCTGACATCGGGAAATAATTGTGGCATGCTTCATTTGCTTTCGCATGATTGGGATTTGTTTTGAGTGGGGATGCGTTTCGCGTTGGTTATCCTAACCTACGCATTTTATGCCTGTTACAGTTTGTGATGCCTACGACTCGCTCCATGACGGCCGAGGAGGCCGATGCGGAGACATCCGCTACTTCCGGATCCAGTGAGGTCCGAGATTTGAGAGAGCAGCTGGCTATGCTAGCTGATGTAGTGGAGCGGCAGTCGACTGCGGCGCGAGAGCAGGCTGAGGCTTCGCGTCGGCAGGATGCAGGATGCAGAGGTTGAAAACTCTTTTGACCCAGCAGTTGGCGGCAAGGGGAATTCAAGACCCTTCGCACCCACCAGTGCAACCACAGGAGCACATGGGTGGAGTGACCGATGCACTTCGACCTGAGGTGCCCGAGTCCTCACATCACACTCTGAGTGCTGGGCGCCGGGAAGAGGTTGTGATGTCACCGCCAGTTCAGACTCCACCGGCGAGGACGGTCCTACCGATGATGGTAGCAGGAGAAGAGCGGGACCGACTCATGGCTCGTTTGAGGGAATTTCGGGAATCCAAGCCTCGGACATATGATGGAGAGAAACCCGATTATTGGGTTTTTGAGAAATGGATCCTACTCATGGAGAAACTTTCCCACGATACCTTCGTAGAGGAGGGAGACCGGGTGTGGTTGGCAACACACCATCTTGAGGGCGATGCGTACCAGTGGTGGACGGACATTCGGGATGACCCCACGACCGATTTGGCGGCAATTACATGACCGCGATTCAAGAAGATGCTCGCAATGAAGTATTTTCCGGCGAGCGCAAAAAGGCAAATGGAAAGAGACCTCCGCACCTTGAGGCAAGGAGACAAAACCGTGGCGGAGCACGAGAGGGAATTTACTCGGCTACTTAACTGTATTCCGCACGTTGTGAGGGACGACGAGTTTTAGTTCCCGATCATACCTTGGAGATTCGGGAGTTTTCCCCCTAGCTGTCCTGTTAGGATTGGGGATTGGATTTTGCCGGCAAATTTGTTGGCCCTCCATCGACTTGGAGAATTTGATGTGGTTTTGGGCATGGATTGGCTCACAAGATATCATGCTACCATTGATTGTGAGAATCGACTCGTGACGTTTCGAGAACCGGGATAAGAGGAAATTGTGTTCAGAGGCTGCAAGAGTTCGCTGTTTGCGATGACTATCTCTTCCACCAGAGCAAAACAGTTGATTAGGAGTGGATGTGTCGCCTACTTGGCTACTGTTGTGGATAGTAGCAGTGAGACTCCGAGAGTGGAGAATATTCCAGTTGTGCGAGAGTTTGCGATGTGTTCCCGGCAGAGCTATCGGGGATGCCTCCGGATAGAGAGATCGAGTTTGTGGTGGATCTGATCCCTGGAACTACCCCAATCTCGAAAGCACCATATAGGATGGCACCGGCAGAGTTAAAAGAGCTCAAGGCACAGCTTCAAGACTTGTTGGAAAAAGGCTTCATCCGACCGAGCGTTTCACCTTGGGGAGCACCAGTTTTGTTCGTCAAGAAAAAGGATGGATCGCTTCGCCTTTGCGTGGACTATCGTGAGCTAAACAAGGTCACAATCAAGAATAAGTATCCATTGCCGAGGACTGATGATTTGTTTGATCAACTCCAAGGATCAAGAGTGTATTCGAAGATTGACCTTCAGTCTGGATACCACCAACTCAAGATCAAGCCCGAGGATGTTCCTAGGACGGCTTTTAGGACACGGTATGGACACTATGAGTTTACGGTTATGCCGTTTGGGCTCACTAATGCCCCGGCAGCTTTTATGGATTTGATGAACCGTCTTTCAAGCCCTTTTTGGATAGATTCGTCGTGGTGTTCATCGACGACATTTTTTGGTGTACTCTCGAAGTGACGAAGAACATGAGGATCACTTGCGACAAGTATTGCAATTACTTCGGGAGAAAGAACTCTACGCCAAGTTGAAGAAATGTGAGTTCTGGCTACGAGAGGTAGCGTTCTTGGGTCATGTGATATCAGATAAAGGAATAGTTGTGGACCCCAAGAAAATTGAGGCAATTAAGGATTGGCCTAGACCGACGAGCATCATCGAGATCCGGAGTTTTATCGGTCTAGGCGGCTACTATCGGCGTTTTGTTGAGGGATTTGCAAGGTTATCTACTCCCCTCACGCGATTAACACATAAGGCACCAAGTTTATTTGGAATGATGCATGTGAGAGAAACTTCAGGGAATTGAAGGAACGGTTGACAACCGCCCCGATATTGGCTTTGCCTACTGTAGGAGCGGCATACGTGATCTACAGTGATGCTTCCTTGAGTGGGTTAGGGTGTGTTTTGATGCAAACGAGAAGGTTATTGCTTATGCCTCTCGTCAATTAAAGGACTACGAGAAAAACTATCCCACTCATGATTGGAAATTAGCCGCCGTGGTATTTGCATGAAGCTGTGGCGACACTTACTTATACGGTGAGCATTGTGAGGTATATACTGATCATAAGAGTCTAAAGTACCTCTTTACTTAGTAGGAGTTGAATCTTAGGCAGCGCAGATGGTTGGAGCTGCTTAAGGATTATGATTTGACTATTCTCTACCATCCTGGGGAAAGCAAATGTTGTGGCGGATGCTCTAAGTCGCAAATCGATGGAGAACTTAGCGATGATGATCACTTACCAACAACCATTACTTCAAGATATGAGACGATTGGAGTGGAGGTTGTGGCACCCGAGACACCCATGAGATTGATGGCATTGGTGTTGCAACCGACCCTTATGGCAAGGATCAAGATGAAACAAGTCCAAGATCCTAGTTTGGAAAAGATTCGGGCTACACTTGTGGATGGCAGAGCAGGTGAGTTTCATGAGGATGATCATAGCATACTTCGTTTTTCGAAGTCGACTTTGTGTACCGGCGGATTGGGAGATCAAAGAAGAGATCCTGAAGGAAGCACACCGAGCACCTTATTCTCTTCACCCAGGTGGCACCAAAATGTACAAGGACTTAGGTTACTTTACTGGTGGCCGGCATGAAGAAAGATGTGGGAAAATTTGTGGCTCAATGCTTGACATGTCAACAAGTGAAAGCCGAGCACCGACTTCCCGTAGGCAAGTTGCAGAGCTTACCCATTCCCGTGTGGAAGTGGGAGAGGATCACCATGGATTTTGTTGTTGGATTGCCTCGCTCTCAGGCTGGGCATGACGCTATTTGGGTGATCGTGGATAGGTTAACCAAATCTGCTCATTTTATCCCTATCCATACTACTTGGTCTAGAGAGGAGCTTGCACAAAATTACCTTGATGAGATTGTGCGATTGCATGGAGTGCCTGTTTCTATAGTTTTCCGATCGAGATCCAAGATTTGCATCTCATTTTTGGAGGAGCCTTCACGAGGCCCTAGGCACGCAGTTGGATTTCAGTACAGCTTTCCACCCCCAGAGTGATGGGCAGTCCGAGCGAACCATACAAATCTTGGAGGACATGCTCAGAGCATGTGTTTTGGATTATCAGAGTGGTTGGCATCAATATCTACGATGGCCAAGTTTGCTTATAACAATAGTTATCAAGCAAGCATCAAGATGGCGCCATTCGGAGGCTCTTTATGGAAGAAAGTACCGATCACCTCTTCATTGGAGCGAGGTGGGAGAACGAATGATTTTAGGCCCCGATGTACTCCAATAGGCCGAAGACAAGGTTCGACTAGCTCGAGAACGTTTAATTTCAGCTCAAAGTCGACAAAAGAGTTATGGGATAAGCGTCGGCGTGATTTAGAATTTCAAGTTGGAGACCATGTCTTCCTAAAGTATCGCCGACTAGAGGAGTCAAGAGATTTGGCATCCGAGGGAAGCTAAGTCCACGATTTATTGGACCTTTTGAGATTTTGGAGCGTATCGGCCCGGTGGCTTATCGACTTGCTCTACCACCTAACCTATCGGGAGTGCACAATGTGTTCCATGTTTCGACGCTCCGGAAGTATGGTTTTTGATCCATCTCATGTAGTGGACTTCGCCCCGTTGGAACTACGCGAAGACTTGAGCTTTGAGGAGCAACCGGTGAGGATTTTGGCTCGTGAGGTGAAGAAACTTCGGAATCGCGAAATACCTATGTGAAGGTACTTCGGAGCAATCACGAGGATCGCGAGGCCACGTGGGAGCTAGAGAGCGCGCTGCAGGAGCGTTTCCCTCATCTTTTCAGCTGGAGACTTGAGGTACTTCACTTCTAGTTTCGCGGACGAAACTCCTTTTTAGGAGGGGTGAATGTAGTACACTGAACTTTATCAAATTGCGAAGTTCGAGTGTGTGGAGGGTTGAATGATACCCTTAGAATGTGTTAGTAAGCTTCCGGAAGGTTCTAGAAGGTTTCCGGAGAGTTTGGGCGTAAATCGGAAATTTTCGAAAATCTTGGTTTTTTGGGGTTCTTGGCTTCGGGATCCGGATCGGATAGGGGTGATCCGGATCGTCCGCGCGAAACTGGAAATTCCATGTTCGGGATCCGGATCGGATAGGGGCGATCCGGATCGTCCGCGCGAAAATGGAGATTCCACGTTCGGGATCCGGATCGTTAGGGGCGATCCGGATCGTGCGGGTCGGGACAGCCAGTAAGAAATGTAATAACATTTCTTGCAGGGGTCTTTTGGGATTTTGTTACATTAGGGCTTTTAACCCTCTTCATCTCCTCTTTTCCTCTCATTTGGAGAGAGTAAGAGAAAGTGCTAGAGAGAGAGAGAGAGAGAGGGAGAGAAAACCTTGGATTTTCTTCTCCAACCCATCCCTCTACTTGGATTCTTCTTCAACCTCCCCTTCTCCACCATTGAAGCTTGCTACAAGAGCTTGGAGGAAGGCTAGCACTTGAGAAGAAGGAAGTTTGGAGCTTTTGTGCCTATCCTTTGCTTTTCCAAGGTGGGATTCAAGCTCAAAGAGGTTTAGAATACTTCTTTTTCATTTCGTTTGGGATTTTTGAAGGAAAACCTAGCTTTTGGAAAACTAGGGTTTACTTTAGGGCTTTTTGACCCATAGCTTTTGGGGTGGAATTGATGGGTGTAGAACACTCTTGCGGGTTGGTTTTGAACTTTTCTTGTTTGGATTTCAAGAATTAGCAAGATTTCTCAACCCAAGGTATTTTTCCACCTATTTTCCTTATAATTTTAAGGGATTTTGTGATTAGGGTTTTGTGATGTTTTAACCCTTTGGAAACTTCTCTTAGGGCATAAGAGGAAGTGTGGGCTTCTTGGTAAGGATCCTTCATAAGGATTTGGCAACTTTCCGGTGGGTCGGACCTCACCGAAATGGGTGAACTCCCCCTATGTCTTCTATAGACTTTTAGGGCATCATTGTTATACTAAACATGCATCGTTTGATTTATCATGATTTATGATCATGCATTTGAACCCCTTCATGTGTAGAAAATTTCATACTCTATGTAGTAGAGGTAAACATTGTAGGTGCATGGGCACTTTAGGGGGGATTGAATAGGAATTTTCGTGAACTTACGCTTTTGGATATGAATATAGAACAACTATACCTGTTATAGAATTTTTGGGACATGTTAAACACTTGATCATGTGTAATTGGACATTATGACATTAGGGCCATCTAGTGTTGTGAGATACAAGTAGAAAACTTCTAAACTTGTACAATCAAGATGAAATAGTCAGATTCCATGTTTGAGACATGAGGACAACTCGTAAATGTTTTACTCTTTCATTATGCAAGATAATGTTAATATTGTATATGAAACATTGACACTTGAGATACTATACCCCGACCTAAAGGTCGATGATTGCTATTCCGTGTTTCAGACACGATGATTGCTATTCCGTGTTTCAGACACGATGATTGCTATTCCGTGTTTCAGACACGATGATTGCTATTCCGTGTTTCAGACACGATGATTGCTATTCCGTGTTTCAGACACGATGATCGAGACTTGCTTGCTTGCCGTTTATGCTCTTTCGCACATGCTTGGTAGGGTCGCTCCCTCCAAGCCGGCACTCCGGAGTTGGCCATTTGCGACATTATGATCGCCGTGCGGGATTGGGTGCCGATTGGGACGCCGTTGGTTTGGCATAGCTCCTTGGGGGGTGCCACCACGGGACCATGAGGCGTGGCTCAAGCTTAGACTCAAAGAAAGTCTTCAAGAGAAAAGGATTAAGTTAACCAAACTTAACAGTGAATATCACATAGATGATACATTAATGGTAGTTGGACATACATGATAGCAAACTTGACATTGGACACCACATAAGTAATACTACTCATTGTAGTTGGACATTATGATAGCATGATAGATTCATATCATCATCACCTTGTACATGAGCATAGAGGCATGATAGTAGTAGAGTACTTTACTTTACTTCAGTTGTTTATTTTCTGCATTTCATTTCAGCAGTTTACTATCTTATGCCTCAGTTGACCTAGTGGTGTATTTCGCTCCTCTCGGCGGCTTACCCACTGGGAACTATTGATTAATAGTTCTCACCCCATTTGGGTTGTTGTTTTGCAGAGCCATCCGCAGCGGGAGGGGCTCGGGACCGTGGCAAGGGGTTATCGCATAGTTAGCAAATCCCCGTCGCACCACTCGAGGTGGTTGCGGGGCACCTTTTCTTTTGTTTTTCTTGGAGAGGTGTCAGTGTGTTTTGGCATAGAAACCACCCGTGTATTTTGATAAGTTGCATTTGAGGGGACCAAATTTGTATATTGGATTTTAACTTCTTGTATGATAGTTGTTATCTTTTTTTTTCCTCTTTGATGTATAGATTAGTTCTGTTGTGCTCTGATTACTAGTAGGATGTGTATATTGCTTCCTTTCAGCTTGGTTGTTGTAGACGCCTTGTGTGTACCGGGGGGTACCTTGTGCACACGGCGGGTCTGTGCACGTGCCGGGTAGGCTTCCGCTGGGGCCTGGGGCGTGACAAGCTCCTCACAAGGTCGGCTAAGGCTAGCGAGACGAGTCTCACATCGCCTGGTGCTTGTGAGTGTGCTTGAGTCTGACGTGGACGTCAGGGCTTAAAGGGGGGAAGAATGTGACACCCCCGGAATTTGGATTAGTCCTCTATATAAATGATATAATAGGACTAAATCTCTAACCCGGCTATAGCATTTTGGATGGTAGCAAGATCCAAGAGGAACATGAGAGTTAAGCGTGCTAGAGCTAGAGTAGTTCTACGATGGGTGACCCCCTGGGAAGTGGGGCGTCACAAAACATCATTGAAAAAAGACAGGGGATAAAAAAAAATTTTATCCCCTTCTTAACGGGTTATCCTAGGATAACCCGTTAAGATTAATTCCATGGGATGCTTGGAATAGTGGAATAGGGGTGGGGATGGGAATTTTGCATTTACTAAAATATACTATCTAAAATTTATAACTATCTAAAATAAATTTTGCATTTACTATTTAAAATTTGACTATCTAAAATTTGAAGGGGATAACTATTTTTCAATCTATAACTATCTAAAATTTAAACTATTTTTCAATCTATAACTATCTAAAATTTGAATTTTGCATTTACTAAAATATACTATAAAAAAATAATTATTATTTTTTAATGTAAGATATAATTTGTTATTTATAATTAAATTGTTTCAAATTAAATATAATTTTTTAAAATTAATTTTTCAATACAAAAAGACAAGGGCAAAGTTGGCATTTTGAAAAAATATATACCTTCTTTTTTCACTATCCTCCACTATTCCATAATTTTAACCAAACACAATTTTAGCTATTCCAGAGAATACCAACTTTTCAACCAAACGCAATTTAACTTTTATACTTCTTTATCCCGGAATAGCAAGCTATCCCAGATATAAAAAAATTTATACCTCAGAAATTTATCCTCGAACCAAACATTGCCTAAGAATATTAGTACATAGTGCCCTATTTATATTCTCAAAGGCCCCGTTTGGTAATGGAACGGAACCGGGAATAGCGGGTTTATCCCCCTAATTCTCCCAAACGCTCCAGGAACCACCTGGTATTGCTTAACCCAGTACAAGAAGAATAGCTGGTATAACAAATTCCATCCTATTATTTTACTATAAAAATTTTTACCATATTACCCTTCTTATCTACTTTATCTCATCCCAACATATTATTTTAATAAAAACTCTCTCCTCACTCTCTCTCCTCTTCCCTCCTTTCTCTCTTCCCAATACACTCTCATCATCACAAATCCCTCTCTCCTCTCTCTCTTTTTCTTCATCCCACCTCCTTTCTCTCTTCCCAATACACTCTCATCATCACAAATTAATATTATAAAATTTTAAATTTATTATTTAAAATAAATATTATAAAATTTATTATTTAAAATAAATATTATAAAATTTTAAATCTTAAAATTAAAATGTTGAAATTTTATATTTTAAATTTAAATTTTAATTTGAAAAAATATAATATTAATTAAATATTATTTTTTAAATAATATAATTTAATTATGATTATAATTTTATTTTTATTTTTTTAAACCATTAATCCATTAATTAAAACGAAAAAAATGATTTTAATAAAGTTTGAGGGCAAAAATTTACAAATATTTAGCAAATATACGATTTTTTCAAATTTTAAAAAAATTTTATGTTAAAAATTTATTATTTAAAATAAATATTATAAAATTTTAAATCTTAAAATTAAAATGTTGAAATTTTATATTTTAAATTTAAATTTTAATTTGAAAAAATAAAATATTAAATTAAATATTATTTTTAAATAATATAATTTAATTATGGTTATAATTTTATTTCTATTTTTTTAAACCATTAATCCATTAATTAAAACGAAATAATTAGATTTTAACAACTTTTATCACATTTTTTTAAACCATTAATCCATTAATTTTAATTTAAAAAAAGTTAACATTAAATTAAATGTAAAATTTTTAAATAATACATTTTAATTATGATTATAAATTTATTTTTATTTTCTTAAACCAATAATCCATTAATTAAAATGAGAAAAACGAGTTTAGAAAATTTTAATGACATAATAAAGCTCGTGGGCAAAAATTATAAATATTTAGTAAATATACGAATTTTGCGAATTTTAAAAAAATTTTATGTTAAAAATTAATTATTTAAAATTAATATTATATAATTGTAAATCTTAAAATTAAAATGTTGAAATTTTATATTTTAAATTTAAATTTTAAGTTGAAAAAATTAATTATTAAATTAAATGTATTATTTTTAAATAATACATTTTAATTATGATTATAAATTTATTTATATTTTCTTAAACCAATAATCCATTAATTAAGATGAGAAAAATGAGTTTAGCAAATTTTATTGACATAATAAAGCTCGTGGGTACAAATTTACAAATATTTATCAAATATACAAATTTTGCGAATTTTTAAAAAAATTTAAGTTAAAAATTAATTTTTTAAAATTAATATTATATAATTGTAAATATTAAAATTAAAATGTTGAAATTTTATATTTTAAATTTCAATTTTAAGTTGGAAAAATTAATTATTAAATTAAATGTATTATTTTTAAATAATACATTTTAATTATGATTATAATTTTAATTTTATTTTTTTTAAATATTAATCCATTAATTAAAACGAACTAATTCGTTTTTAACAACTTTTATCACATATTAACTCTTGAGGGCAAAAAGGTAATTTACCCATCTTATCCTCTTTATTCCTCCTATTCCTCATTATTAAACCAAACACAAATTCTCTTATCCTTGGAACCATCCCAAACGAGTTTAAGCTCTAGTTCCGTACTTTATATTTATCCCCGGTTTAGCCAATTCCAGCTTAACCCCATTCCAAACGCACCCAAAGTGTCACAAAACTTGTAGATGTTAATAAAAATCAATTTACGCCCACATTCATTTGATAGTAATAAGTCACCTTCTCAAACTGTAAAAAAATAAAATAAAATAAAATAAAATAAAGTCACGAATCTCTTTAATTTTTTTGAATTTTTCTATTGATTAATACTATCCGTATACTTTATTTAGGATGTACGATATAAATTCCATCTATCTAAAGGTGAAGACTTATTTATTTGTCATTTCGAAATGACAAGTAAAATTCAATCATTTTAAGATAGATGGAATGTAAGATGTATATTCTGTTTGGAATGTAAAAAAAAATATTTTTCTTTCCTATTTAATGAAAGAATGTAAAAAAAAAATAATAATAAAATGGACCAAAGTTTTAGTTGATGGATTGATTATTATTTTTATACTAACGACCTGAGTTTTTTTTTCTTTTTATGTTTTTATAAAAAGAGTTGTGTTTTGGACTTCTATGATTTGAAAAAAGTTTTAAATTTTTTCTCAAACAAAATAATTTAAATATTAATTTGGTGGAAATATAGAATTTTATTTTTGTACCAACAACATCATTTTGATGTAGAGTAATATACTGTTGATCCATGATCTATTATTATGTTTATATCATTTTTTTTCTGAATAAAATGAATATACTATATTAATTTAAAAACTATGACTGATAAAATTATACAAATTAATGATGTAAAAACAACTTCAATGTTTATATTACAAAAAAAAAAAAAAAAAAAAAAAAAAAAAAAAAAAAAAAAAAATCCAAAATGCATAAATTATAATTCAATAATTTGCTGGGACATCAAAATAAAGCATTACATCCTATACCAAACACTGGTAAGTGCTAATGTCTCAGACACAATTATTCCTACTATTTTGATTTTTTAGGTTGTATCGCTGTCCAACTTGTTGTCTATATATAATAGGCTCTTATTGCATTCCCGTGGATAGAAATTTTTTTACATCCAAAATTAGCAATAAAATTAGTTCAAAGAATTTTTATTTTAGACTAAATTACAGAAAAACTTTTTATAATATACTATTTTTTCACTTTGCTTCATGTCTTTAAAAAGTCTATATTTTGCCCTCTCGTAATTACGTAATTATTTTTAGGAGGCAACGAGATTAACAGAATAGACAAAATGACGATAATGCACTCCTTATCCATGTGCTTATCCCTGTGCTTCCCTCCGACTCCACCGTCGCCCCCGTCCCATCCCCGCCGAGAAGCTCTCTTCCTCCTCCCCACCTTGTAGTCGTCGTCTCCCCCGCCATCGGAGAGGTCGGGGGTGCCCAGGGAGCCGCGTCCCTGCGCGGACGCGTGAAGCGCGACACCCCCAGGGAGCAGGTCAACGCGCGGCAGCCTATGAGGGCCCGCCATGTGGCGGCCCCCCTCACCCCGCGCTGACCCGCGCCAGAGGAGGCGCGGGTACCCGCGCGTTGACCTGCGCCAGCACACGCGCGTGCTGCGCGCAGTGGTGCGGCGAGTGGGGCGCAGCCACGTGGCGCCCCACCAGCCTCGGGCCGCACTGATCTAGAGCGCCGTCGCCGAGGAGGGCCTAGGCGGCGACTGCGCCGACAATCGCCGAGTGCTCCTGACAACGGCGACGGCGGGATCCCTCACGGAGCGACAGAGCTCGACAATCGGGAGAAGAAGAGGTTGAAGGGTATTTTCGGTATATTACCTAAGAAATTGACGGCTCACTAACGGAATGCTGAGGGCAGAGGTGTAAATGCACAATTCCATAATTACGAAGGGGCAAAATGTAGACTTTTTAACGACATGGGGCAAAGTGAAAAAATGATATATTATATAAAATTTTTTTATAATTTAGCCTTTATTTTACTTCGTCATTAAAAAATATAAAATTTTTCTGAACACGCATGTGTGTTTTTTAACAATAAAAATATGACAGTGTAACTACTCGTGGTACTTCATCACATTCTACAGATATCTCATACTCACTAAAAATGCAAACGAGATGCATTCGAAAAAAACGTATATGTGACGAATTTTGATGAAATCACGAAGATAAAAAAAAAAAAAAATTATTTTTTATTTTATTTTTTCTTTCGAAGAAAAATTAGAATAGATTCGAAATATATTATATTATTTTATATTTTTGATATGTGCCATTATTAGAATATAGAATTATTTTATCAATTCTGATTCATTTGCATCATTACTACTTGCGCGGGACACACGTGCCTCCGATCAGCTCGACCTCAGATTCTTCCGCGTGTCTCAAACGGGCGGCGGATCTTGTCCGATCGGCGATCAACGTAGTTCCACAGGGATCTTTGACCTCGGCGGGCGCGTCGAGAGGCGTACGTAGTAATTTCGTAGTAAATTTTTTTTCCTTTTTTTTGTTTTTTGTTTTTTTTTTTCGTGTGTGTGCGGCAACGGTCTCCAACGACTACGGCGATTCCTCGGCGATTTTGACAAAGAGTCGCCGCGCGCGTATCTTGGGCCCAAATCTTTGCTTTGGTTGAGTTGGATTTAGACCCCCATTTTGTCGGCAACGGTCATTTAGCACTTACTACTAATAAATCTCACCATCTTACTCTCCTTTTCAAATTGTACGTTGTTATCAAATAATAATACATTATTTCTTTTCATGACTATTTTGCCCTCGCAATGTTTTTTAAACAGTATCATTTAGCTCTCTCGCGCGGTAGGTCACACATTATAGTCGGCGAATAAGCGGCTATAAAAGAGCCACGTGTACATGATGATTTTTTAATGTTATATATATATATCCTCACAATATTATCCTTGTGTTATTTTCAAAGCTTTTTTTTAAAATTGCAGATATATACATATTAGTTTGTATATATATATATACACTATAATAAAATTATAATATAGCGATATTTTTAAATATTTTTAAAATTTTAAAAAAAAATATCGTTGGCAAAAATATCGATACTTATTATTAGTGTTGTTATATGTGCCATCGCTAGGGTGTATAGCAACACATTTTTATAATGTGTCCTAAAAATATATTTCTATAACTTAATTTTAGATATAGATGGAATATAGATAAAACACTTAATACAAAAGTGTCACAAATATGTGTCCCTATAATCTAATTTTATTATAGTGTTAAGTTCTAAAGATAAGGAGTGCGTCTCCTAAGTATTAGTCTTTTTATTAATTAATAAAGAAATTCATTGAAATAATAAGTATTTATTAACTAGATTTGATCGGATTTAATAAAAAAAAAGTTTTTAAAAACTTCAAAAAGTCTAGAGAGAGAAATTTAATTTGTTAGAGTAAAATTAACCTTTCTAATTATCATTTTCTGTGATTTTACCATATTATTTTATATTGCCATTTTTTTCTGATTTTTTTTTTTTTTTTTTTTTTTTTTTGACTCTATCCGAGTTTAAAAGAAGAATCTTTTAATATAGTCACGCCCGAAACTAAAAAAATAAAAATAAAAATTAAATTAGTTACTAACTATCACCAGCATAATTATGATCAATGCTATTATTAAATCCAAATAAAAAGATATAAATCCTATATTTTCTCATCTAAGGACTGCAATGAATTTCTGTCTCCTCATAAAATGATATACTAAAAATTAAAATTATTTTTAAATTCTAAAATAAAATGATGTAAAATTTATATTTTATTTTTTTTTGGATGAACTAGTATTTTGAAACAATATTTTATGGATCTTTGAGTGTACACGTAGTGATAATTAGTTGGAAAAAGTAAACCTATACGTTTAAACTTTAAGAACCACACAAGTACCTATCAAAATGCTAGTGAACATAGGATAGCATTAATTGATTGATGGTATTGCAACTTGATTAGCATTAAATATCTAACTGAGTTGACCAAGTCCAACATACTGTTATGAATATTTTCTCAGAAAAAATAATTGATTAGTATCCTACATGGTCATACAGCAAAGTGCAATTGATAAATCATCTAGATTGTGACAAAATAGAACATCATTAGGAGTTTGTTTGGATGCATGTAGTTATAATTATAGTTGTAGTTATATTCGAATTAAAATTTGATATTTATTATAATATATTTGAATTTAATTGCTGCAGTTGAGTTTAACTAGGAACATTAGTAAGCCCAACTGTAGCAGTTAGAAATCAAATCTATGTTCAAATTGACCACAGTTCTAATGGTACTAATTAAAAAAATAATTTAAAATAAGATATAAGGTTATCTCTTTAGTCACATTTTAAATAGATTTTTTATTTTTTTTACATTAGAGGTGATCTCACCGACACATACATAAAATAATAAAATTTTTAAAATACATTTCTCAACTACATACAGATAAATAAATTATTTATAAGTGCAACGATTTTCATTGTATCCAACCGAATAGAATATATATAGTTATAACTATCGTATTTTTAACCAAATAATTTATTTATATTTATAATATTTTTTATTATATTCATCTAAATAAGATGTATATAGTTAAAATTATTATATTTTTAACTAATATATATCTTTAAAGATATCATAGGACTAGAATATTTGCAAGATTTTTTTTTTCATTCAAGCTAGTCTCACATAGTGGAGTTTATTCTTTCTGATGTGACATATAAAGCAAGCATTCATACAAAAGAAATAATAATAATAAAATCCACTCCTTAGCCTCAAACCCTTGTCATTTTCTCTCCTCCCAATCTATCCTCCAATCTTAATCCGCTCCTTAAAAATTTATTAAATTTTACGGTAGAATGTGAAATTAAAAAATATTTAATTTTGTGATAAAATTTATTTAAAAATTTTGATATCTATTATTTGCAAAGGCTTAATTACGCTCTACTATATTCGATCTATTTCAGTATTATTTTTTATTATCATATTGTACTATTTTTTATTCAAAAGCACCACTGTGTTATTGTATTTTATCAATTTTTATATTATTTTTTTAATTTATATTTATTTTACTATCTTATTGTGATGCCCCAATAGTTCTACATCGGATGTGGATGGAATTGTGATTGGGTTTATATAAGACATGGACACTAGTAATAATAACTAAGTTTAAATATTTTGGGCTGTGGTGTGGGCCTAACGAGTTATTATTGATAGTAGACCGGATCGTTACATTTGGTATCAGAGCCAATAACCAGCCGGAAGTGTGCGGCAAGTCTCGGCTGAGTCTGGGTCTAGATGACAGAGCTAGCGAGACAAGTTTCACATCGCCTGATAATCTTGGGTTGCTGTGTGTGTGTTTGGGCTGACGATGATGTCAGGCCTAAACGGGGAGAGTCTGTGATGCGTCAGGCCTAAACGGGAAGAGTCTGTGACGCCCCCAATAGTCCCACATCGGATGTTGATGAAAATTGTAATTGGATTTATATGAGACATGGACACTAGTAATAATAACTGGACTTTAGTTTTTTGAATTGTGGTGTGAGTCTAACGAGTTATTATTGCTAGTGGATATCTACAACTTTATTAGGAGATCGAGACAATGGTTAAATAGTAAAAATTATATAAAATAAATTTTTATGATAGACTCATCCAAAATTTCTATCAAATTATTTTTTATTATATTTATATATTTTATTACTTTTTATGTTAAAATAAATTGAATATATTCTCTGTCATTTTAAATTTATATTTTTTAAAAAATTTTATATAGAATTATAAATTTATTACTGATAGTGCAGGAATTGAAAAAAAAAAAATTTTAAAAAAAAAAAAAATAGTATAGGAAGTAACAATTTCTAAAGTACAATTCTTTACAAAATGATATTATTATAGTGAGTCATGTAATTTGTTATGAATTAAGTGTTAGAAAACTAATCAAACAACTTACAGATGATTAAACATCAAGATTGTATCATAAAATCTGACTCTCGAGATAAATGGCAAATATTTTTGAAACTTCATTTCGATGTTGTTCGAACAAAATAAGCACGCAAAAAAGTTGAGTTAAAAGAGATCAACTTTCACCAAACTTGGCCTTTTGTGGAATTGCATGCCAAATCTCACTTTCTTTATGTGTAGGAGCACTAGAGCTTATGCTAATTTGGTTGATTAAACTCACTTTGGCTTCTAACTTCAGCTAAAAGGTCTAAACATTTACCCCCTAAATGCGTGCTCAACAATTAATTAATCTTGTTTACCGAATACAACTATTATTTCCAAGTTTTTCCTTAGTTACAAAATGGAGTGTCTAACTACCAAAGATCTGCCATAATTATTACTTTTTAAACTCTTTTAAATATTTATTGAGAATGTAGGCCCTCTCCTTTGGCAACTAATATTATCCACAAATCGCAAACTAATATATTCAAAAGTTAAGAGTTATATTGGCGACCGCCTTTTAACTTCCGTTGATATTTCACATCACGAACTATGTTATATTTACTCCTCAAATCACGTCAAAAACAATAATAATATAAATATTTTTTTCGCAAAATGGTATGACAATAACACAATCAGTTAAGATGCCACTAGATTTTCCATCACTTTTCTCACACTCAAACAGCTCTCGGAAGATCTACGTACCTACGTAACTCCTAATCAACTTGCATTCAATCGATTGAGCAATCGAGCATCAACATCATCGGAGAATAAAACAAAACGCCTATGATAATAACAACGATATATGATCGCGACACTTCAGCTTAATAATCGAACTAAAATAAACTAATACGAACATTCCCATAGAATAATTCTCTTTGTGTCTCCACTTGTATGATTTTTTTTTTTCTTTTTTTTCCCCCACTAAATAGACTCAACAATGAAGCATCAATTTCCATAATCATGTGTAACTGGTTGAGTCAAACAACATGCCTACAACCACACTTGTGTGGAAATTATGGGGTAAGCGTTGGAGTACTCGGATCGGCGGATAGGGGAGAGAGATCGAGGCGATTAATCGCCCCCGAGGAATTAGCGCGGAAAATGTGGGCCCCACTCGTGGGGAGGGGTGTTGGGTGGTGGGGCCCACTTCGGGTCACCCTCCACGACCGAACACGAGAAAGATACGCGCGCACACCGAGGCGGTGAGCGCCACGTGTGCGACACGAGTCAAACGAAAAAAAAAGCGAACAGCGAGAGGGCTCCAATGGAATTGCGCCACGTGTCGAGTTGATAGCCCCGTCGGTAACGTGATTGGTCGGCGGGCCTCGTACGGAGCTCACGAGAAGAGGGAGAAAGGGAGACGTTGCGTGAGCCCGGTTCACGGAATACGCCATGTACCCGTAGTTCATACTTCTTTTTTATTTGTTTATTATTGGGACAATTGTTTATATATTTCTCACAAATTTTAGATTTTTTTATTTATCTCGCTTAAATGGCTAAATTAGCCTTTTAAAGTTTCAACTTGTTTCAAATATATTATCTCAAAAAAGTTGTTTCAAATATATTTTATATAATTAATTAAATTCTTGTTAGTGCATTCTTGAAAACTCTTGAAAATAATTATTATATCTATAAAATTATTATTTTATTTTTTTAAATATATTCTTTTATACTCATTTATTTTTTTTATTTATCCTTAAGTTAGGTGTAAAAAGCAATATTTTAATTTTTTTAAAAATATATTTGTTTACCGTCGCCAATTTTTCTGATTTATTCTTAAATTAGAGACGAAAGAGGTATTTTGGCTTTTTTAAACTCTAATAGAAATTTAACTTGGTTTAACCCAAGTTGACTTAACGGGTATTTTGAAATAATAAAGAAATATACAAGAGGTATATTTGATATTTCGGTAATTTTAAAAAATATTTAGGTAATTATCCCTTGTTTATTTATTTGTTATATATTAAATAATTAAGAGCTTAGCTCTGTAAAATTTTACACAAATCTTCGCATAGAGAGTGGAACTCAAAGATTCGAACTCATAACTCCTCAAATCCTCTTAGAGGTTTAACATCTCATACAATTCTCAAGCAAAAAGAATGATCGTTCCCAACGTAAGTGGCAAAGAACATGATTGTTGGTATCTAAGGTTCCAAGTTTGATACCTATTACTTTTTATTTTTGGTTAAATTTATTTTTATAAAATTAAACAAAACAGGTGGCATACTATCTTTATCTTTCTCAATATATTTATGTATATATATATATATCATTCTAATTAAATTGGATAGATATAGGCTCAAATATTTCACGAGAAGCTTGATGAACTAAGCTCTCGTACTATTGTCTAGATAAATATAACAATAATTAAAAAGTGTTCTCGTACAAAATAGAAGTATGTCACTATGTTGTGGTCGATGGAACTCTATGATAGATTTAGTCGTCAGGTCACCATCGATAGGACTCCATGAGTGAGTTGGTCATTGCACCGTAAGGTATGTTCACATGTTGATTTCGATGTTGTTTTAGAATATTAGAAAAAATATTTTTGTGGGGATGATTTTTTGATTTTGTCGAGCAATCACCGAGATTTCTACGTCAGCGCAACAAAATAGTGGGGCTCCACTACAACAAAATTAGATTATAGATCGACACATGTTTCTGACACTTTTATATAAGTGTCCTATCTATATTCCATATATATCCAAAATTAGGTTATAGGGACACATTTTTGTGACACATTACAAAAATGTGCCGCTATACACCCTAACGACGGCACATATAGCAACACTTACAATAAGTGTCGATATTTTTGTCAGCGACATTTTTTTTAGACTTTAGAAATACTTAAAAATATCGCTATAGCCTAATTTTATTATAGTGGGATGACATGATCGATGGAACTCTGATAGATTTGGTCATTAGGTCACGATCAATGGACTCTATGATTGGGTCGATGAAGTATGATCACATATTTATTTCGATATTGTTTTAGACTTTAAAGAAACATATTGAAAAAATAATGTTTTAATTGCGCCGAACAATCGCCGAGATTTCTACGTCAACGCAACAAAACAGAGGTGATGAAGTTGGATCATCACAATTCGTGGAGAAAGAAAGGATGAATTAATTTTTTATTATGTAGTATTCTGCAAGAAAATAAAGGTTTTTATATCGTACAAAACTTATCAAAACTATGGCGCATTTTTTAAGATGGATATCTTAAGTTCGCTAAAAATTTCAACTATATATATCGACTAATTTTTTTACTTTCGATTCAAAAAATTTAATCAAGGTTTTTCAAAACTTAATGATGTTATTCATCAAGGCAATATCATATTGTTGAGATCAAATTTTTATCTCTATTTTTATTTTCTTTCTTGTATTTTTTTTTCAAGCACATATATATATAACACTTAATTCCTTTAAGTGATTAAATTGTTTGTTGGTTATATAATATTCTTTAAAAAATAAAAAATATTGCTAAGATTTTATGAAAATGTACACAAAATAAATATATTATACATTTGAATAGTAAAATATATAACAAATTTTAGAATTGACATTTCTATTTAGAAATGAGAATAAAAAAATTTAATTTGTTCATCTACTACCTAAAAAGAGTACATTTTATAATTATTATTTCACATAGAATTAAGGAACAACCAACCAAATTAATCCATTAGAATTATAAAAAATATATTCAAAAGTAACATTGCTATATATCCCATTCATTTTAATATAAAAATATAAAAATATATTCAAAAGTAAAATGAATGGGATATAAAAAATATATCCCATTCATTTTAATATAAAATAATTTTATTAATCACGCCAATATAATTAATAAAAAATATTTTATTTTAAATTGAATAGGATGTATATCGAAGTGCAAAATAATATTGCTAAAAATTAAAAATTACCCATATATATATATATATATATATATATATATATCAAATATTCAAAACATTTTTCTCAAATAATATCTCCCATGGTAGAGACCCTGTGTATTTTTGGAGAGGTGCTACTTCTACACCTCAAAATTGGATGTCGATCTTATATCTCACCCATCAAAGAATAGGAGATTTTCTATCCATCATTTCAAAATAATGAATAAAATTTATTCCATCCTAACATGAATAAAATGTAAAATATATTCTCAATTTTGGATGTACATTTAGGTTTTGTTTGGTTGGAGGATAAAGGGGGAATAACCCCCTTTATCTCTCAATTCTTGCCAAACAAGAGGGAAAAAAGTATAGAAATAAAAGTTTAAAATATTCTCAGTTTAACGGGTTATTCCAGAATAATCCGCTAATTTCTATTCCATCTCCCCCCTGGAACAAGGTTTATACTTAGGGGCAATAAATGAAATTTTTTTTTTTATTTTTTGCTCTAACTTAGCTTCCTATCTGAAACTATATTTACTAAAATATACTATTTACTAATTATGTTTACTAATTTTATTTAATAAAATATGCTATAAAATATAAAAAAAAATATTTTATATTTTATTTACTAATTATGTTTACTAATTATTATTTACTAAAATATACTATAAAATATAAAAAAAAATTTATTAATAATTAAATTATCATTTTAATTAATTTATAATAATTAAAATTAATTTATATATATATAAGGTAAGGGTAAAATTGGTATTTTGATAAAAAAATCTATCATCTTTTTCTACTATTCTCCACTATCCCATAATTTTAACCAAACATAATTTTTTTTATTCCAGAGAATACAAACTTTTAAACCAAACGCAATTTAACTTTTATACTTAATTATTTCCGAATAGCAAATTATTCCAGATATAAAAAAATTTATACCACTTAAATTTATATCCGAACCAAACGGATCTTAGTATTTTTTTTTTTATTTTTTGGATCGGAATAATAAAACCCTCACGTGCCGAAATTACAAACCGGGCCCCACACGTGTGGAGCGTGTCAAACCTCGATTGGAGGAAAAAAAAGAAAATTAAAAAAACAAAAAATAAATAAAAACTGGTGGTGACCGTATCAAATCACAACACCTGTGGAATCAACACCGATAAAAGGGCCACAAGAGAGAGAGAGAGAGAGAGAGAGAGAGAGAGAGAGAGCGCTCTTCATAGATCTCCTAAGTACAAGGTGGTGGAGGAGAGATGAAATAATAATAATAATAATAAATAAAAACAAATTATTGAGTGAGAGGGGTTACTTTGTGGTGAGGTTACCGAAGGATCAGTGACGACAGCAGCGGCGGCGGAGATTCGGAGGACCTGGCGGGGCGGCGGCTGGGGGGTGTTGCGGTCGGGTGCACCGTCCTACGGCGAAGAAGGATCGGGACGCGGGTGATGGCGTGGTGGCACAACAAGGTTGTTTTTCCGGTCAAGCGCGTGTGGCTCGCCGTCGCCGCCCGTGTCAAGGCTCGAAAGGATGGTAACATCACCTCACCAATCTCACCACCACTTTTTTTTTTTTTTTTTTTTTTTTTTTGAATTAACAAAATTTTCCATTTATTTCTCTAATTAGTACATATATTTAATTTCTAGGACTTGTATCTTATTTTCATATTAATTTATACTCCTTTTTAATGAAATTTGGAGCTGAGTGAAATCCCCAAAACCCAAAATTTACTAGGAATAAATTAATTTGGATTTTTTATCTAATTAGATAAATCTATGAGACAACTAAAATTAGTTATGTTTATAATATCACTGGTTAATTAAATATGCTTTAATAAATCACTCTGGTTAAGAAATTATATTACAAACCTATTAATTAGGTTTTTCTCTCTCCTTTGTTAGCTTATAGGTTTTAAATGATTTAGATATAATAAAATATCTTTTATTTTTTAAAACATAATAATAATAATAATAATAATTATTATTATTGTTAAATTATTTTTAATTATTTGAGGAGGATGGATAAATATGGTGTCTATGAATTGGTGAATGGTCCATAGAAATAGATGGGTGTTGAACAGAGGATTTTCTCTTCCCTCTTTTGATATCCACCCTCCATTTTTGTGTATATATATATATCTCATTTTATTTAGGACCACCTGATTAAGAATCCATGGTGATGGTGGGCCTTTTTTTTTTTTTTTTTTTTTTTTTTTTTTTTTCTTTTTTGTTTTTTTATTATTTCCCTCCTCTCATCTTTTTGACACATACAGATCAAATATTTAGGCAGCAACTAATTATGCCATTGTTCAATAGTTGTCCATAAATTACAATGTTTTCTCAATTCCCAAGTCAATTTATAAGGCTATGCACCTTTTAAGAATTTTATTCATTCAATGCAGAAATTTATATCAACTATAGATGGGAAATTTGAAGGGAAATAATGAGGGTTTTTTAAAAGAAAAAGAAAAGATTTTTATGTTTATTACAGCTCAATAAAAAAATCGCCAAAAAAACTGCAGTAGCAGTTAATTAAATAAATAAAGAGGTATATATATATATAGTTCCACAACATTTTCAATTAAATATCATATATTGAGTGTATGCATGGCTTAGTTTTCCTTTTACCAGCTGTTTAAATGTATGAAATTTCTGCTCCTTGGCTAATTTTCTCCACCTACTGTAAATGGGTTCAGTGATCATTTACTTTACTGTTATTACAATGCTTTTAGTGGTTTCATCCCCAATATATGATACTTGTACTTTTATATTAAAGAGGTGACACCTAGTTAGGTATAATAACCAAATGACATATCTCCTTAATGCATGTCAAAGTGAAAATAGTGCATCACATTGAATTTTAAGGTATGAGAAAGAAATTCACATTAGTTTGTGAAGCAATAAAAAACTAAGTCCTATCAGTGTTACAACTTAGTTAACACTTTGTGAGACATTATTATTTGAAATGGTATTGTGCAAATTATTGTTAAGTCATTTAGCTGTATAATTCCTTTTGCTCTGGTCATTTTTTAAACAAGTTTGTAATTTTTGCGCGCGTAGGTAGTGGCATTCTTAAGCTTCACGACGACGTGCAAACTTGCGGGTACCAGGATGTGCAGGTGATGTGGGAGATACTGCGGTCGGAGATGGAGCTCTCGCGCAATCCGAAGCAGCGGAGGCGGTTGTTCCCGAGGCGATCAACCTGGTCGAATATCCGATCTACGCCGAGCGCAGTCCAATAGAGAGTTTTCGAGCGAGCCAATCGAGCAATTCGATCCAGCTTGATGAGACTAGAACATATTAAGCTTAGGTTTTGAACTCATCTTATCCCTCACCTCTCCCTTCTATAATAAGGTTTGTACTATGTTTGAGATGCATGGTATGGGCATCCACATATGTACATGTACATAAGGGGGAATTTAACCATGCTTTCCCTCACTTGAATTTGTAAGAGGGGTTGTAGGGACTAAAAGAAAATAAATAAAGTCACTTTATTTTGGGAAAGAGTGTTGAAGTGGTTATGTTAAGAGCTCTTCCTGTTCTTTCTTGTGTTCAATTATATCAAACATTCATTATTTTTCAAATATCATGTTAAATTACATCTTGTGTGCATGAAGAACCTATTGTGGCTTCCAATTCCTACTATATATATATATATATATATATATTGAACAAAATAAATATGACATGAATGACACAAAAAAAGATTAAAAGAAAATAAAAAATCAATTTTTCTACGATCACCACATGTTCAGTACGTTAACTATATCATAATAAATTGTCGGACAGAAAGTTATCTAAAAGCTATTCTCAAAGTAGCTAAATCAGCAGAAAGAAATTGTCAAAAAGATTGTATCTAAATTACAAGTAAATAAATAAGGAATCATTAATAAATAAAAGATAAGGTGGCTTTGTGATGTTTTACAATTTATCCAGGCATTAATTGGTGTAATTTGTTGTTCTTAGATGGAAAACTCTAACTAGATGATGTGGGATGCGACAACTACATTAATGAATCATGGATTGTGGATGTGGATGTGGATTCCACAAATAAGGAGGGCCACTGGTGTTGCGGTTGCCAATTCTGACTGTAACATTGGGAGAGTCTTGTTCTGTCTGCTCTTTAGTTCATCCAAAACAAGCAACAGAAAGCAATCAACCTGGCAGAGGTCAAACCCTGCCGACTTCTATTTGTAGAAACCAAAAGAGGGGATGCACCGAAGCCATCTGCAGTGGCTAAGTTGCTCTTACCGAAGTAGTGGGTTCCAGTTCACAAGCTAATCTCGCAGCAGTGTTGAAACATTATACTGCTTTTGCACTCATCACACTCCTGATCATCTCACCTTAAATAAATGCTTTCTGTACTTTTAGACCAAATACATTTATTATTCTGGTTAGACGTCGTGAAGCTTCTGGTTACTAGTCCTTTCGGTCGCATTCGTACAAATTTGAAATTAATTAAATAAATGATTACTTGTTATCTCATTTTGGGTAATAGTTTAATTTATCTCATCAGAGTTTAACCACAAAAACATAACATAGAGATCATACGACGATAAAATGTTACATTGTATTACCCCCCATTGTTTATAACTGCACTAGTACCCACAATGATGTGTTCACACTTCACATTGGCCACACACACACACACAAGAAATAAAAAAAAAAAAAAAAAAAGCAAAATTCAAACACCGGTCAAAAAGGTTTTACAGCAAAAAGGTATTAAAAACACATGAAATACAACCACAACCAGAATAAAACGAAAAAAGAATCAGGGAGAAATAATAATAATAATAATAATAATAATAATAACAGAGCCAGTGCACTTTAACATGCCTCTTCGTTATCCTCCATGATTTTTAGATTTAACAAGATGATATGCACTGAAAAGAGAGTGAAATAGGCGCACCAAACAGCAGGTCTCTATTTTGTGCACGTCGGCACCGAGGTATAAAAAAATCCCTCTGCATGAAAATACTTTAGAACAGGGCATATACTAATCCAGTGGTGAGGATCTGCGTTCCCACAAAACACACTGAATGATGAAGATGACGAAAAAAAAAAAAAAAAAAAAGTTGGGAAGAAGTCGCGCAGCCAGAGAGCCCCCTGCAGTCCAACGAATTTATTAACCATAAAAAGCTACAAAAAATCAATCATCCACTTGTTATGTTCATAGTTATATGCGTCAGAAGGGGGGAAAACTAACCTGTACAGGATGTGAGTTACGCTAAACCTTCGAGAACCTTTCGAGGATCCAACTGCCCGCTAAAGTAACTGGAGGGAACAGCAGAGAGCTCCTGTCTCCCTTTCCATTCCTCACCAGGTTTCAATGTGATCAACTTACTGACCGCCGCAGACCCCACACATATCATATGCTTGTAGTCTTCATCCCCCAGGTCCGGTATCGCCTTGGCCTTCTTGTCCCATGGATTCCATACAACTGTAGAGATGGCATTGATAAGTTGCGAGAGAAGATGAAGTTAAACAGAAACCGCAAGGACAGACCTGAGCAAAAAAAAAAAAAAAGATCCACACTGCCTGGGTCGGCTTTTTGAGCTGCGTTCGGGGCCCAACCCAGTTCATTAGGGTAAATCAGGTAGGAGAACAGAGGCTAGAGAAAATTTAGGTCATACTTGCTTTACATTGCCTTTGGTTGAGCCAGCCCAGCCCAGTCACTTTTGGGTTGGCCCAGCGCAGCCAAATTTTAGTTCACTAATGTGGGTTGCATTTGGGCCAGCCAATTTTCTCTCGATCCTCGGACGAGCCCAGGCTGTACTCAGGTCTAGCATGACTACTGAGAACAATAAGAACCAATAGAGAAAAAAAATAAGAGGGTGGAAAGAGGACGGGGAAAGGGGGAAGGGCTCACCAGCATCTGGAAGCCCGTCATCTTTCCGCAATACAAATGTCCTCTTCTTTTCATGGTCAATAATGGCGATCTTCGGCGGCGCGCCTAAATATATTTTGTCCACCTATGCCATCAATAGAGTAAGTATTGCATACCAACCGTTTCAAACATATTGGAATATCATGCTCAATTACTTACTTCAGATTCAAATATGATTGCATCTCCTTGTTCGGTAAAGCGATGCTTTTCTCTCAAATTATCAAGGTAATCCAGTGTCTCCAGTCCTTCAACACGTACTTCACTGAAACATCAACTAGTATTAAGGTCCTAAGTAAAGCAAGAGACGAAGGGAACATTGGCGGTCATGCTTAAAAACAGAAATAGGCTCACAACATAAAATGTACAAATGGCTAATATATTTCCCGTCACATGGAAACTCTGGTTGGTTGAATTGTGATGAACGGAAACTTAGCACATCATGCAATGTATGTGTGACAAATAAGGAACAAGCTTGTGCAAACCTGATATCTGAGATAGAAAAGTATGTGTGATATGCGAATGTAAACTGAAATGGTTTTCCATCAGTATTTGTGTTTCTTATGCGGGACATGAGCATCAGATCTCCTCCTGGTCCAAGAACAACTCTCAAGCGAAATTCATAACTGCACTCACAGGGAATTGGCAACAGGATTCAGTAAAGAAAGGAATAATTTAATATAATACAAAATTATAAGAAAGTAAAGTGACCACTAGAAAATAAATAAATAATAAAATTTAAATTTCCCTACAGTTATGAACAAGATTTGCCCTAAATTCCTTTTGAGAGAAATCAGACCTATGAGGCCAATTCTTCAAATCTTCTTCTGACGGCTTTAAAATCAGATCAACAAAAGCTTTAGTAGATGTATGTGCAGGAAAAGGTGGTGGGCTATCATCAATAACCCAAATATGATTCCTAGCAAATCCATGCTGTTGGAGAGTTCCATGGTTCCCAAGCTGCATTCGGGAGTAACTTTTTGGTATTCAAAATACACAAGACTGTTGAATCATAAAATGGTTGATCTAACAAAATGTAGCCTTACTTGAGGAAAGCATAATGGTATACCACCACGAATTGGCTTTGGAGGGCTGAAGTTAGCCTACCAGGTAAAAAAAAGAGCACTCAACATGGTTATGAATAACACTGAGAAACAGAAAAAGTTAACAGATGCACACAATAGAGCTTGTGAACTAAAGATGAAAAAGAAAGATGCACCCAAATACAATTAGGAATTTAGGATCCTGCAGTTTGGCAGTAGGACTCAATAAGGGTAAAGGTATAGTCAGATCGATGGTAAGTGCTAATAACAACGCAATGCTATATAATGATAACTCAAACTGGTTTTAGTAAGGTGGCAATTGGCTACATTCTGAAAGTGAAAGAGTAAGAGTGTCTGGCACTCCAAAAGTTTCTTGCAATTAAAGGCACCTAGGGATGAACTTCTCCATTCTTATTATTGTTGGTAGTTTGCAAAGTCATCTTTAAAGATTGAAAATAAATGGATACAAGCAAGTAAAGCCATAAATGCAGAAATAAAAACAATCCACAATAGCAAATTAAGTTAAAGCCCTCCCAAGGAGCCTTCAAAAGCATATGAATTGACGGGAAAAAAAAGGGTAAACAATACCAATGTGCATTAAGCTCTCTAATTTTTCTCTAAACCCTAAACCCTAAAGCTCACTTCCAAGATAACTAATTTTAACTTTTAAGAATATGAAAAAGGTAGAATGCAAAAATCTTGAAATCATGATTTTAAGGACCTTTTAACGGACTAAAGTCGATCACCAGAAGAAACCCCAAAAACACAAGTTATAACAAAACATATTCGACATTCAAATAGGCTCCGAAAGGAACTCAAGTTGCCAACACAGTGAACCACATAAAGGCACCTATCCACCAAGAGCACGTCTCCAGCGAATCGTCTAAATTAAATATATTCATGTAAACAGAACCAGTACTGCAAACATAGATAGAGTACCAATATAACTCAATTTTCTCAAATAATATGAGAAATGACTCCAGAACATTTTGAAAATGTCATCTTTACACAATACCCATGCACTGACATTGATATTCAGAACAAAGGAAAAAATTTTGGTACCTTACTACTGACGAAAAGCAGCTCCTCCCCTTCATTTTTCCAAGATGTTACTTGACCTCCATACAAGTAAACCTGTGAGTAAACAAAAGAGTGTAAATAGCAGAGGACAAAAGCTAAAAGTACTTAATATACAAACAGCAATTGTTCTTCCAGTTTCAAATTTATAGGAAGGATGGTGGGCCATTATCTCTATTTCATGCAAACATAAAGCAAACCACCTTAGCTATCTATTAGATGAAGAAGATGAATGGATACATAAGAAAAAGGCCTTCAGAGGAAATGAATAACTGCAAACAAGAACAGATATGGCAATAACAAGAACAACAGCAGCTGCAAAAAAAAAACAAGAACATGCATGAGGCAAAGTACTCTAAATGTTTCATCTGAGTATCAACTACATTAATCATTAAGTAAATCACAGTGGAGATTATATAGCAAAACGGAATACGAATATGCAACAACTTTTTTTTGTTAGAAAGAGATTATCCAAGTAAATAATAAATATGAAAAGAGAAATATAGTCCACACATTGCACAACATGATGCGATTAGAGAAGATTTGACTGCAATTTAGGGGATCACATAGCTCCAACTAGGATTACAGGGCAAAAGAAGATTCATATGATGGATAAACCATAGTTTCAAGCAGTTGACACCACCTAGTAAAATCAACAGATATGAAAGCTGTGTAGTTATTGAAGGTTTCCACCAAAAAAATTTTAAGCAGGACCTAAACATCCAAAGAAGATGTAAAAATAACCAATAATTACTAGGTAAGCTAAGGAAACTTTAAGAAAATGGAAAGTCACGTTAGAAATTATTTTACAGAAGAGAGCATCAGAAGACAAGGTTTATCTGTTGCTTAAAGCATGTTCTGCCAGTCTCATGTCAGTTGACTTTGCCAGCATCAGATAACTCAATGAATTAGTTATATTTTACAGGGAAATCTCATCTCGGAGATGATAAGACCTGTATTCTTAAAAAAAATGAATATAGTAAGCAGCATTAGCCAAACTTATAGTAAAAAAATGGTAGATTAGAACTGTAAATAGAAAAAAGAACTATGTAGGCAGTTAAATTAGCACAAGGAGAAAGATAATGTTAATGTCAAACCTAAAGACAGATAAGACCAAGCAAAGCCAGCTCATTGAAGGCAAATTGTGACCACGCCTAAGTTATTATTTTTTTTAAAAAAAAAGCTCTTCCTCATGATAAACTAGTGGCCGAACAGCATGCTAAACATTTGATCAACCTAATTGTGGAATAAAATATAAATCCATACCTCAAGTTATCACACACTAATATCCAATTCTCGATGTGCTTCTCATGGAAACGCATGCCACAAAGAATATAGATATATCTAAGATAAGGAAACATGGTGAAACATAAAAAATCAAATTTTAAAACTAATTTGCTCTCCTCCAGCGATTTCACCAGGGGTGAAGTGTCCCAGATGGAGACTCGAACAAGGATTAATGGCTCGGTCCAAGAACCCTAATTCTCAACATCAGGAAGATCCCAATTGCTAGAAACGAGCATCATTGCTTTTTTTTTTTTTCTATGGATTAATCCTCGAGCAGATTAGATCAGATGAAAATGCGTATGAGATCCATAACAAATCCAGTTACAATAGCACAATACTACGAAGGATTCGAACAACTACGAGATGAATCGATTAAGAGGGAAAAATGGATCATGAGAGAGAGAGAGAGAGAGAGAGAGAGAGAGAGAGAGAGAGTAGGGAGATGACCTCGGCGTAGCTTCCCCGGACCTCCCGAAGCACGACCTTCTCGAGGCCATTGATGCCCTTGCACCGCTCCACAAATGGCGGCGCCACCGCCGCCACCGCCGCCGCAGCCATCGCGGCGATCCCGACACCGGCGAGCGTGGAGCTTGTTGAAACCCTAACCCTAATCCCACTCTCGCAATCGATGGAGCTACGAACGCAGTGAGGAAGACGACGACGGAGGAAGCGATGGACCCAAAAAAAAAATATCGGAAAAAAAATTTGGAAAAGGCGACGAAAAAGACATCGAACTTTCTCGGCATATTTATAGAACTCGAAAATTGGGGAGAGGACAAATTTAATGCATGCACCCGGTGCATCTATTTTCATCATGCACCGCACTCAATATACAATGATAAATATGTTAAAAAAATTTAAGTAATAATTTTGTGGTTGTGTAACGTACGTTTATGAGAAATTGATATTTAAAATACATGATTTTGATATATAATAAACTAAATTCACATTTTAAACAATTTTAGCAATAATAAAATTTTATAGTGGAGTGAATGGTGAACCGGGTTCGTGCACTAAATCCTCACGGGGAGGAAAAATACTATTTTAACGTTTTTTCTTTCAAACTTTCTAATCATAATAATTAAAATTTTTAATATTAAATAACAATATGTTACTAATTTGACAATAATTTTATAGTTTAATATAATAATTATAAAAATATTATATTACTACACATCAGTCAAATTTTAATATCTAGTTAATTCTAAATTAGACGGTAGGATTTAATTAAAATAATTTTAAAAAATTATAATAAAAATTAATAAATTAAAATTTGAGTATCAAAATATTACGCAAGTCAGAGGAGGAAGGTGCAAATTTTGGTCCAACAACTCCGTGGTGCAGCCCAATTTTGGTTCTGATTCGGGTCGGGTCGGGTCAGCATCACATGAACACAAATTCATGTTTGATTCGAACCGGTGGTTCTCAAATCAAAATGGTGTTAGATTTGATCCAGTTTCGTGCACGGTCCAATTGAGCCAATAATTTTAAGTGGATTTTGATTGAAAGTGTGAGTAATTCATTAATGACACCATTAAATGATAAAATGGAATTTGATTCATTTCAACTCAAATGAAGTTTACTTTAAAGTTTTTCGAGCCACTGATCAACCCGAAAACGCGTTCTCGTTCGGTTCGAGCCGAGTCCAATTGCATCGGGTTTGAGATGAACTCTACCTGATCAAACCAGTTGCATCAAACTCTAGTTCAGCTTCTGTGCTTTGCAAGTTTAAATCTCTCATCCAATCACTTCTCAGAATATCCATTTTTGTAGATACCAGCAATATTTTTCAAATGTCTAACACTCAAATATCATCATGACCAACTGATGGAACTTACAATAATGTCAAAACAAAAATCTAACTGATCTACAATATTCTGGGGAATAATTTGATCGAAGATCTCCAAAATGTCGTATATTCTTCGGAATACATCAAATTGTTTAAAGTTACGAAACATCAGATGCAAATAAGCCAGAAGCATAGTAATATGCTAGATCTCTCTTTGTGGCCATGGCTCAGTTATTAGCAGTGCTCTCCAGTTGCGCAGACCGAATGATCCAGTTGTATGCTATGCCCTTTATTACTTCAATTTGCCTCCATTTCATCGGAATCAAATTGGTGTAAAGAGCGCGAGTGTAAAGAACGCTAACGCACGATGGATTGATGCAGCCACGCCAAGCATGTAGCACTGCCGAGCCAGGAAATATTTTACCTGACGTAGGCTTTGCACAAACAGCTTTACATATACTTACACAATCACCGTGGCTATCATTTTACGAAAGGGACACCAGACGGCACTCTCTTTGCGTATTCCACATACTGGCGTCCGAAGAACTCCCTCAGGAAATATTCCTCGTAGCTGTTACTTAGTAAAGGATTAGCAAACTTGAAGAACTGAACTATGAGGAAGGGAAACGGAAAATTAACTTTTGTTTCATTGTCAGGCAAAGAGCTTTAAATGGAATGAACCTCCTCATAGGATGGGTAAATGACGACGCAAAATTATAGTGTTAAGAGGATACGGTATCCGTTTAGAGAAGAAACTCCATAAGACCAACCAGAAGACGATGAAGCAGAGTGGGTTGCAGAGCAAAACCTGGGTTCCAGTTGCCCAGATGAGGAAGCCGCAATAGCCAGGATGCCGCATGAATCTGCTTAATTAGAAAGCAAAGATTAGAATAGTCACAAGATTGGCCAAAATATATGCATTGTACCCCCTGAAATATTAGAATCTACATAGGATTATAGGGATCGACAAGTTTTCTTCCGCTAGATTCACCTGAAGAGCTAGCAAATACATCAAAATGGGATAATATTAGACCACAAGAAATGATAGAAATCAACAGCAAGAACATTCCAACACGAATCTTTGTGACAACAACACCAATAGACCACAATAAATTAAAGAAATAACAGCAATTTGATCAAGATCTAGAATAAAACCAAGTCAGAATTGTTTTAAGTTAGTCCAGATTTACATAGAGTTTGGTGAAAAAAAAAGGGGCATTTTTAGAATAAAAGGCTAAAACAGCTAGCAAAACTATGCTGGGCAGGTAATGAAGAGTTGGAAGACACAAGAGAAAATGAGGATATTTTCTATTAAGAACCAACTAAGGAGCTTTAGGCTTCGCTTGGTTGGGGTATAAAAAAGAATTAGTTGTACCAGGGATAAGTATAAATTTTGGAACAAACTGGAACTAATGTAAATTTGTGTTTGGTTGTGTATAAGATTTGTACCAGGTATAAGAAAAAGAGTGTTTGGAAGTGATTGAAGAATAAGAGGAATAGAGAGTTGCCTTTTGTGTTAAATGACGAAAATACCCTTACTTTTAGTAAGGTATTAAAATTGATAATTAAATATTGTATTATAACTTTTTAAATATAACAATTCTTTATATATTATTTAATTAATTAGATACTACATAAAATTATATTTAATTTTTATTATTCTAAATTTTTTAATATTATCCAAAAATTATAATATTAGCATTCTGCAAAGATAAAATTTTAAATAGTCAATAATAATATTAAAAAAACGAACAATACATACTAAAAATTTATAATTTTATTTAAAAAAATCTGTTGCTCAATACATTCTTAAATTAAATGGTTGCACAAAATCATTCAGTAAAACAACTATCAGACAATAACATGATCAAATAGCGACTTTTAATTAGCATAAAATATAAGTCCATATTTATACAATACTTAAATATACAACATTATAAAAAAGTGCATGCCAAAAGAGATAGAAATCATCATCAAACAATAACGATATCACAATAATAATTCAATTTACATCATACACGGGAAACACGAGTTTTTAATTAACAGTCCAATTAACATTACATATAAACAAAATAAACTATTTAACAAACTGACTAACATAATATTACAACATTAATTATAATTTTTACAAACTTATAGACATTTTCAATGATTTATCTAACTTCTATTATTCCACAACTCATCGGTAATACGTGTGCCAATTGCATAACATAATTGGCATTCAAATATGGAATTGCATAACATAGTTGGGGAAAAAAAATCTCGGTAGCGGCATACGAAATATGCGATTCTTACAAATTGTTCATGTTTGCACATAATTGGAATAGTGCATTGTTATGTACATGGGCTCAAGTGGTTTCCAACAAGCATGGGGTTGCAGTGGATTGTAAATTCATGCCATCCATCAAATGCCTATGGCAACCGTCATCATCGCCTAAATTTTACTTCAATCAGCCACTTTACCGTTCAAACATTCATATCTCGAGCCGACAAATATAGTGTATATTATGACATAGCAAAGTCATTTATCATGAGAGGCAAGCGGCAACACATTTAAGCATGGCATATATGATATAGAGGTGAACCCAAACTCATGTAAACAATAATCGGGGCAAACAGAGGTAACCAGATACAACAGTAAAGTGGAGGGTAGCACCTTCAAGGGCAGAAACAGGAAATCGCAGAGGAGCAGATCGCAACAGGACGCAAGCACGAAGGCCGGCCTCAACAAACCCACAGATCGGGCAACCTCGAGATGGGGCACTAAAAAGGAGCAGATCGCAACCGGGCGCAAGCACGAAGGCCGGCCTCAACAAACCCCCAGATCGGGCAACCTCGAGATGGGGCACTAAAAAAAGAGCAGATCGCAACCGGGCGCAAGCACGAAGGCCGGCCTCAACAAACCCACAGGGCAACCTCGAGATAGGGCACCAAAATGGAGCAAATCAGGCAACCTCGGGCGACGACGAGGATGGAACCGGGAAGTAGATCGGGCAACGTCGGGCCAAGAGGAAGAGGTACGGTTGAGAGTAGATCGCAACCGAACGCAAGCACAACGCCCGACCACAAAAAACCCACAGATCGGGCAACCTCAAAAAAAGAGCAGATTGCAACCGCGGACGACGACGAGGATGGAACCGGGGAGCAGATCGAGCAACGTTGGGCCAAGAGGAGGAGGTACGGTTGAGAGTAGATCGCAACCGGACGCAAGCACGACGCCCGACCTCAAAAAACCCACAGATCGAGCAACCTCGAAAAAGGAGCAGATCGCAACCGCGGGCAACGACGAGGATGGAACCGGGGAGCAGATTGGGCAACCTCGGGCCAAGAGATGGGGCTTAGGGGAAGGAAGGAGATGGAAGGTAGAAGAGGAAAGGGAAAGAGATGATCGCAGGGGCACGAGTAACAAGAATGCAGAGGCATTCAGGCTTGTTCAGCCTTGTTCAGGGGGGAGGGAGGGAACCCAAATCCCCCCCTGTTACCGGGTTGTCCCGGTTTTGACCGGGACAACCCGGTAAGGGGAGGAATAGGTATACCAACCTATTCCCCCCCTAAACCCAATGGTGTTTGGGTACAAAGGGGGGAATAACCCCCTTTGTACCCAAACCAAACACTATCTTACTTATTTTGATTGACACCTCTCCTCAACTTTTGGTCTTTCATTTTGAGTTCCTTATGTCAGTAAAATTGGCAATTACGTTGAATGCAGCAATTATTAGTCAAAATCAACAACTCTAATCGCCATTAAACATATGAAACTGTAGGTTTCACTATATATTACAAAATAATAGCTACTGAAGTAGTTAAACTTACCAGAATTGCTAATTCTACTGACAGAAATGACTTGAGTAATAATAATAATAATAATAATAATAATAATAATAATAATAAAAACAAAAGTTTAGGGTTTGCCAACCAGCCCCCCCACCCCCCACGCCCGTGAAGTTCTAATTAAAATTTTCCTATAGTTCAAAGGGTCACAGTATATTTTTACCAATTTGAATTGCCTACGTAAACAACTTTAGATGCATTAAATAACTAAAACGTTTTTGCTTAGGTATGTACTAAAGCTGCAGAACAAAGTGTCAAAAATTGTTATTTGCAAACTAAATGTTTAGTATTCTATCCTATAAATTCTCGATTTTCCTTTAAAAATTAGCTCAAAACTCATCTTCATAATGTTCTAAATCATTAAGCAAATAGGGTGAATAATCATTACCTATAAATTCCATGAGTAATCAGCTCATGATGATCTTCGTAATAAATCCTGATGGTATGTGTGAAGGCACGGCCAGCTGTTAGAACAGCAGCTTTACGGATGATCTCCCCAACGAAAATCATCACGAGGCCGAAAATGCTGACCCACCAATATTTCTTCAAGTTGGGAAAGAGAAGAATCTCTATCGCATATTCAAGCACTGCACAACTCATTGCAGCAATATACTGTTTGCTGACCAGAAGTGCTGCAAAATAAACGTTAGTATTAAAATTGAACTTTCGAAACAGATATTTATGACAGCGCATAGCAAGGATTTAAGTATCTATCTGCACAGGCCGTATTTACCGTGCCGTATCGTGTCAACAAGATACCGACACGATACAGCTCCCGTGCCAATAGCACAACTCAAAACTCTTTTTTTAAAAAAATTACTAAGTAATTTTCTAAATAAAGTTCAAAATATTTGATAAAGATACATAATAAGCAATTAAAAAATTTTGTTGGTAAAAAAAATATATATTTCATGTCATTATGTATCAGCATACATGTATTTTTTATAATCAGCACTTATTGGCACAGTCCGGCACGAGAGTCCGGCACACAATGTCGTACCGTGCCAGTAAGTTTTCGGCACGATTCTATGCCACGGCACTTAAATCCTTGACGCATAGTAAATTAAAGGGTAAATTGCACCAGGGGTCTCCAATTAGGTCCCAACTACTCAATTTTTGCATTTCCATCCCTATCGCGGCATATAAAATAATTTGCTTTTGCTACCACCTTAATAATAAGCTATCCATTGCTTAGGTTACCTAGATTTAGAAAATTGATTACATATTCTTGTACAATTTAAGCTTCTTTACCCCAAAAATTCTAGCATCTGATGCAATATCCCAGAAGAATTCTCACCTTTTACAATAATTATCTGTAACTCAACTACATTCAATGATGAAAAGAACTCAAAAAGATAATAAAAATACTTGGTTTCGTCAACGAAATTGAGAAATGCTCTAATTCTCAAGTTGCACAAATCCCACCTAACAATGACCAAAAATACTCTAATTTAATGCTCCCATTCACTTCAACCGATCAAAAAACCTTCAACATTTGAAACAGGATAGATCAAAACAAAAGATAAAGCTCAGATTTGAACACACTGCAATACGAAACAGTATCGAAATTAACCACAAAAAAAAAAGGGATTAGAGAGCTCACAAGTAGGGGAAACGTTGGAGCGGCCATGGATAGAGATGGCGAGCGCGTACTCGGAGGTGTGGAAGAAGAGAACGGCGGCGAGAAACCGCGCGAGGTGGCGGAGGGCGACGCGGCCGATCGGGATCTCCGCCGCCATGAGCGCCCCGAAGGTCGAGAGGAGGGCTCGGATCCCTCCCTCCTCCTCCTCCCCCGACGCCGCAGCCGAGCTCGGGAGCGCGATTAGGGTTTCGTTAGGGTTTCGGTGGAGAGGGTGAGGAGGAGGAGATCGATCGAATGGACTATTATGCGAGCTCATGGAATGGTGCGGGGAGTGATAGCAGGAAAAAATGCACCTAGGCCCCTCAAATTTAGACCATTTTGATGTGGCTCTCTCATGTATACTTGTCTTTTTTTAATAATTTATTTAAATAATTTTAATCCATAAAATTTAAAAATCTATAAAATAAGTTAATAACTTTATTAATTTAAGGTAATAAATTTTACACCCTACTCATTGAAATATTTTTTTTAATATTAAAAATTAAAAGCAATTATAAATCTTAGAATAATTTTTTTATTTGAGAGAAAACAAATTCTAGAAAATTGCATTGCTTTTTTTTTTCAGACTTCATGAAAAGCAAATTTTTTTAATTTTCTAAAAAAAAAAAAAGCAGAAAACAAAACCACTAGCACAAAATTTGAAAATAAAAAAAAAAAAGATTTTTAAAAAAATTCTTCTTTTTTTTTTTTTATCCAAACGGACAGAAAACGTACTTAAAATTCCGTGAATGGGGAATGAGATCGTGGATCATAGCCCGGCCCATGAGGCCCAAAATTTAGCCGCGGTCGTTGTTGGGCTCGGATTTGGTTCGAGTTGGGCCTGATGCAGCTCCAACTATACTCTTTTTTTTTTTTTTTTTTTTTTTTGGAAGTTGGTTGAGGTGCATGCACTCTACAGTTGAATGGGACTCATAAGAAGAGTACATGATAAGAAGTAAAAAAAAAAAAAAAGAAAAAAAAAAAAAGGACATGATCAATCTCTGAGATATTCAGCACGAGGCGGCTTATGCACGGTACGATTTTTTTGAGAAAGCTTCGCATGTCTATGCACATGCATGATCCTTCATTAAGTTCTAACAGGAACTTCACTGCATGCATGAGTTCGAAGCACCTTCTACATATGCATGCAGTTGACTCAGAGACCACCTCTATTCGATCTATACATATACATTATACAGTGGTGTACTATATATATATGAGAGGGCCATTGATAGAGGGAGAGCTACAGTGTGGTGGGGCCTCACACCATGAAAACCAATTCATCATCATCATCTGGTGAGGAGGATGGGAACAAAAACCTACACAAAAAAAAAAAAAATCATCTCCTTTCAGATTTTAGTACAATTTTTACATAATTAATACATTTGGTTGCAGAAATTTTATAGGATTATTTATAAGTATTACTATAAAAATATTATGGAAGAACAGTAGATAAGAACAAAGTGTGTGTACTGTTTAATGAATTGATGGCTCTTTTGGGGGACACATCTGAACCAAAATTTCAGATTTTTTTTTTTAAAGACAAACTGATGTACTGTTTCCTGACAAACTGATGCACAATTTGGCCAGTGGAACCAGTTTGATGATCTTAGGAAAGTGTGTCAACCATTCATTTTAAGTTTTAATTATAATAGCCAAAAAGCTGAAAACTGTCCACAGTTATCTGTTGGCTAGCTATTGTTGTTTACTAAAATACATATAATTTTTTATTTCATAACAATAAATCTAAGAAAATAGCCAGTTGAGCTAGATTGAGCTTAATAAGTTTGATGAGACTGTACATTATAATAAATTTAATGCCAATAAATTCAATAATAATTTTAATATTTTGATGAATTGAAATAAGTCGAAAAACATTGTGGCTACTAAGCTCTTAAGAAACAAACAGGATTTTTTTAAGAAACACTAAAAATTGGATTTATGTCCATTAATTTATTAGTTTCAAATGTCATGATCCTCATATATATATATATATATATATATATATATATATATATATATATATATATATATATATATATATATAATAGAGCTTAATTATATATTTTTAAAAGTATATATATATATATATATATATATATATATATATATATATATAATAGAGCTTAATTATATATTTCATTCGTTTTTTTAAATTTTTTACTATTAAATTTGTATTGAAATTTATATTTTTTACTTTCTCTTTCTCTCTCTTTAGTTAACTTTACAAAAATATAAATCTCAATACAAATTCAATGATAAAAAATTTATAAGTATGGATGGACTTGTACTTTTAAAAACATATAAACTCTACTTTATATATATATATATATATATATATATATATATATATATATATATATATATATATATAAGAATCTATATATTTTTAAAAATATAAGTTCATATATATTTATCATTTTTCTAAGCTATTATAAAATCAATTAAAGAATGGTGTTGTTGCCTCCCTCTTAAGACGCATTCCATGTAATATATATATATATATATATATATATATATATATATATATATATATATATATATATATATTACACTTAAATGTGCATACTTAGAAAAAAGAAAGAGTTAATTAGGGAATAATAATAATTTTCTATCTTGAATTGAGATATGAAGAGAAAAAAAAAATTTTAAAAAAAAGGTGAAGAGAAAAGGAATGAAAAATAAGACCACAATTTCTTTTTTGCTCTAAGAGTAAAGAGAAATAAATAAAAATTTATTTCTTTATTTTCTACAGTTTATTTACAAAGAAGAGATCGAAACCCCTATTATTTTCCTTAAAATGAAGTATTAATAGCTTATTTCTTTTCATTTATATTGATAACTGTAAAATATTACTAGTTAAATAAAGAAATATAAATTTCACATCTACTTTTTGGATGTGTAGTTTTTATTGCTCTAAAGTTGTGTTCATCTCTTAAATACACTCGCTTTTTGTGTGTTTTTTTCCTCTTTCTTTTGTTGCCACCCAATTGGATCGAGTATTTAATTTATTCCCTACTTTAAAAAGCATCATTTATTTACTTTAAAAATAAATAAAACTAAATATTTTACAGTTACAGAAAATTAATTTGAGATCATAAACTTAGAAAAGAGACATGAATATTATATGTGCTTCGAAATTCATAATTATTTTTAAGTTTATATTTTTGATTCGCCGATAATTTTATACCGCAATAAATTTTGAAAAATAATTTTAAAAAAGAAATTATCTGTGGTGGTAGAAAGTAAAATACTCCGATATTTTCTTCTTTTTTTTGCCCTAAAAATATGATTCTGTGCGATATACTTTATATTATTATATTTTTTTTTATCAAATAGTGAATTTTTTTTTTTCGCTTGTAATTTTATTTTCTGTATAAAAAATTTTCACATAATTTTTTATATTTTTAACTTTTTATATATTTATAATTTATTTATTTTATAAGATCTTCATTTTTGTTTCTGCAATAAATTCAGAGATTGTGTTAAACATACTCTGGTCAATTTAATGCTAGACTCCTCCCTATTGGACATTTTGTTTTTCTACTTCAAAAAGAATTAATCATATACTTTGGAAAATAAAAAAATAAAACTTTATAAGTGATGATATTTAAATTGAGATTATAAATTTAAAATTAAATAAAAAAATTAAATTGAAGCTTTTACACAAAAACCAAGAACTAAAAGGGTTTGAAGAATTGGATATTATATACTTTACATGTATGATGTATCAATCTATATTTACTTTTTTATTTCAAAAAAAGAAACACACAAACACACACACACATATGCTTTTAATACATAAGTCCTGCAAATTAAATTAAATTTTGCAGAAAAGCATGGGACAAGGAGGAAACATACTTCGATTTCAAATCTCTTAATTAGGAACGAAAAATTTCTGAATACCATGTGCAGCATTGGTTGTTCTGAAAATGTGAAAAAACTAAAAATAAAAAAACATAATTCCCACTAATAAGGTAAGTAGTAAAGAAGGACAGTAAAATGAAACCGATACACTTCTTCTTATAATATATATATATATATATATATATATATATAGAGAGAGAGAGAGAGAGAGAGAGAGAGAGAGAGAGAGAGAGAGAGAGAGAGAGAGAGAGAGAAATACTATCGATAGCATCAAGCTATCGGTTTTAGCCGTTGAATTAAAGAATGTGTGGTTAAGATGATAGTGGTCCCCTAGGGTTTTCTAGATGGTTGGTTGAATAGTAAAAATTTTAGGAGACAACTATAATTCCAACCGCATATCTTTTCATCCAATGGCTGAAAATTTGATAGCACCAATTGCTTGGTACTATCGATAGTATTCTAGCCGGACTCTCTCTCTCTCTCCTCTCTCTCTCTCTCTCTCTCTCTCTCTATATATATATATATATATATATATATATACACACACACTACAATAAAATTAAGTTATAGGAACACACTTTTTTACAAGTGTCCCATTTATAATCCATCTATATCCAAAATTAGATTATAGGAATATACTTTTGGGACACATTATAGTAATGTGTCGCTATACACCCTAGCGACGGCACATATAGCGATAATAATGATAAGTGTCGTTATTTTTTCTAGCAACATTTTTTTTTAGTTTTTAGCAATACTTAAAAATGCCGTTATAGCATAGTTTTGTTGTAGTGATATATATATATATATATATATATATATATATATATATATATATATATATATATATATATATATATATATATATAGTAGGACTTATATACTTTCAAAAGCACAAGCAAAATCATGCTTGTGAATTTTTTACCTTTGAATTTGCATTGAGATTTGTGTTATTTACTTTTTCTTTCCCTCTCTTTAGTTGACTTTACAAAAACACAAATCCTAATGCAAATCCAATGATAAAAAATTCACAAGCATATTTGGACTTGTGCTTTTAAGAGTATAAAAGCTCTCCTACATATATATATATATATATATATATATATATATATATATATATATTATATATATATATATATATATATATATATATATATGTGGTTATTATGTTGGTAAAAGTATCAAATACTCCGATCGGTGTTTATAAGTTTTTCACGGTTAGATTTGATTCTTTGACTAATTTCACTTTTTAGATTATGCTATTCCATCCAGCACCTAGCTACTAAATCTCTTAAATCATGTTATTCCACCAACCATCCTCTAAACCTCTTAAATCATGTTATTTCACCAACCACCCATTAATTCCAAGAGACCCACTATTATCCTAGCCGCACATTGATTTTTTCATCAAATGATTAAAAACCTACAAGTAGCAATGACTAGATAGTACTTTTAAACGTATAGGAGCTCAATTATATATATATATATATATATATATAATATATATATATATATATATATATATATATATATATATATAGAGAGAGAGAGAGAGAGAGAGAGAGAGAGAGAGAGAGTTCGGATATTATATATGGTTATAAAAGCACAAAACAATTGGTGTTTGTAAGTTTTCTATCGTTAAATCTAATCATTTAAATAATTTCACCCCTTATATTATTTTATTCCACCAACCATCCACAAAACCCAAGGGGCACACAATCATTCTAACCGCATATCTCTTCATCCACGGGCTAAAAACTTACGAGCACCAATAAGTCAATACTTTTAAAAACATAGCTCAATTATATATATATATATATATATATATATATATATATATATATATATATATATATATATATATATATATGCTGGTATATTATTAATAGCACCCATTCATTGGTGTTATTAAGTTTTTAACTCTTAGATGAAAGAATGTGTGGTTAGAATAATAGTGGGCCCCTAGGTTTTAGCGGGTGATTGGGGAAATAGTTTGATCTAATGGGTGAAAATGATCAAGGGGATAGATCGAACGGTCGAAAACTTAATAGCACAAAATGCTTGGTGTTATCAATAGTATAGTAGCCGAACTCTCTCTCTCTCTCTCTCTCTCTCTCTCTCTCTATATATATATATATATATATATATATATATATATATATGCTGGTATACTATTAATAGCACAAATTCATTGGTGCTATTAAGTTTTTAACCCTTAAATAAAAGAATGTGTGATTAGGATAATAGTGGGTCCTTAGGGTTTAGTGGGTGGTTAGAAAATAAATTTGATTTAATGGGTGAAAATGATCAAAGGGATAGATCTAACGGTCAAAAACATGATAGCACAAAATACTTGGTGTTATCAATAGTATAGTAGCTACACACACCACACACACACAACACACACACTCTCTCTCTCTCTCTCTCTCTCTCTCTCTATATATATATATATATATATATATATATATATATATATATATATATATATATATATATATATATATATATATATATATATTGTATATATACTATATATTATGGCTACTATATCCTCTACTATAGTAAAATCCTTTCGTACTTATAATTTCATCCCTTATATGAAGGAATGTGCGGTTAGGATTATACTAGTTCCTAGTAAACCCTAGAGGGACCACTATTATCCTAACCGCACATTACTTCATCAAATGGTGAAAAAGTTATGAGTACAAAGCGGTTTATACATTATTATAATTTAAAAAATTTAAAAAATTTATTTTTTAAAAATTTAAATATTCTAAATTATATTTAATAATATAGATCGTTAGTTTGAAAGCTCCATCATCCAAAATAATTTATAAATACAAAGAGCTCTATACTCAAAAGGGTATAGTAGTCTTACTATATATAAGTTTGATTATGGTGTTTTTAAAAGTACAAAGCATTTGATGCTTGTAATTTTTCATCGTTAGATTTATTCTTATAATCAATTTTATCTCTTAAAGCATACTATTTCACCAACCACCTACTATACATTAGGTGACCACTATCATTCTAACTGCGAATCCCTTCATCAAAGAGTCAAAAACTCATAAACACTAATTAATGACTTGATAGTTTTAAAAGTATAGGAATTCAATTTTATATATATATATATATATATATATATATATAGAGAGAGAGAGAGAGAGAGAGAGAGAGAGAGAGAGAGAGTCCGGCTATTAAACTTGCACAAGCACTAAGCAATTGGTGCTTGTAAGTTTTATATCCTTTAACTAATTTCATCGCTTAGATCATTTTATTCCACCAATTGCTCACTTAGCCTAAGGGCACCACTATCATCCTAACCAAACATCTTTTTATCTAAAAACTAAAATCCTACGAGCTCATTATATATATATATATAATATATATATATATATATATAATTATGTGATTGGAATATTATTCGTAGTAAGTTGATAATGTTTACTAACAATTATTTATCAAAATTAAAAATTAATAATAAACACTATTTATTTACTATTAATAGTATTATATATATAAAAAGAGAGTTCATCTAATATATATATACTATTGATAATATATAAATAATATTTACTATCTGTTTTTTCACTCTTGAATTTTTATTTTTCCAGCGAGCTCCTAGACATCTAATAATAAAAAATTCAATAATAAATACTATTTTAATAATATCCCTAATATATATTCAAATATTATTTTATATATATATATATATATATATATATATATTGATATATATATATATATATATATATATATATATATATATATATATATATATATGAAGTATAGATATTTTTGTACTCATAATTTTTTCGTTTTGGATGAAAAGAAGTATGATTAGGAGGATAGTGGTCTCCCTAGGATTTAGTAGGTTGTTGATAAAAAAGTAAAAATTTTAGAAGATCACTATTATTCTAACCGCACATTTCATATATATATATATATATATATATAATATATATATATATAGAGAGAGAGAGAGAGAGAGAGAGAGAGAGAGAGGGAGTTTATATATTTTTAAAAGTACAAGCACATTCATATTTGTAAATTTTTTACTATTAAATTTGTATTGAGATTTATACTTTTTTACTTTATTTTTTTTCTTTAGTTGACTTTATAAAAACACAAATCATAATACAAATTCAATAATAAAAAATTTATAAATATAAATATATTTATACTTTTAAAAATATATAAATTCTACTATATATCAGTCAACACATGTGCTTTTGATTGAAATGTATGGGCACTCCCTTAACTCCACCGCATTTTAAAATGGAGCCCTAATTTTGTTTGTTTTATTTGTTGATACGCTCTTAACAATTTTAGTATTTGCAATTTGAGTGATTTTGCCTAATAAATTAAAGATCTTGCTAACTTATACATCTATGATAGCTTTTATCACTTTTAGTAATAATGACTGGCTTGTATAGTAAACGAAGCTATCAAATTTAATAAAATCATTAATTACGCTGACTAGAATAACTCAAATAAAAAAATATAAAAGTTAAAGCAATACTAGAAAAAAATATAATAAAATAATAAATAAAGTTGAGGATTGCATTTCAAAATAGAACATAGTTGAAAGGTAATTCTTAGTACATTTTCACCCTTAATTTCTTTCTCCTTATCCTTCATTAACATGATCACATGAAGTCCACCTCAAACATGGCTTGCCCTAGGTGAAGGCCTTGGTGGTGGTGGTGGTGGTGGTGGAGGGTGGCGGTGGCCGTGTCGCCACCACAACCGCCCTCGGTGGTTGAGTGGGAGCCATCGGCGGAGGCGGCGGCGGCGGCGGCGGCGGCGGAGGAGGAGAAGAGGTTGTGGTGGTGGAAGAAGGTGTTGTTGTTGGTAGACTCCGCAGAGGAGAAAGGATGCAGCAGTATCTCTTGGTGGTGGTGGTGTTGGTGTTCTTCTTCTTCTTCTTCTTCGGAGACCTTCTCCTCTACAAATGATGCATAGTGTAGCCCTTGGCTTGCTGGTACATAAAATCAGCTGAGTCCATGTTATTCCCTCCCTTACTCTCCATTGCTAATACTCCAACTCCAACTCCAACTCCAACTCCTCCTCCAAGAGACAAAGCTGGTCCATTCCTGTAATGGCTCCCTTTGTTTTGGCCCTCCAAGCTTACACTTGCATTGGAGATGGTTGTAGTTGACTTGGTGGTGATTGCTGCAGGTCATGACATATAACAGTATTGTGTTAACTTAATAAGAAACTTCAAATCATTGTGCAGCAGTTAAGGTTTTAGAGAAAAACTATTTCACGGAAAAGAAGATTCTCTTTTCGTAAAAAGATAATAATTAACACGATACCTACTTTTATTTATTTCTATAGTACAATATTGAACTATACAGATGGAAAGATAAAATAAGATCATCGATCACTGGGGTCACGTAGCTTACTACTAGTATCTCTAGTGGGCTTTGTGCTGTGCTTGCTCTTCTGTGAGCTGCTGCTGTTGCTGTTCTTTTGGTTTGAAGAGTCTGTGGATTGACTTGTCCCCTGTGGCTTCCTCCTCCTGCGGTTGTGGTCAGCTAAGCGCTTCCTACAGCTCCTTTTGGCTTCATCAAACTCAGCGAGCACATGGAACCTACATGCATGCATGTACACCATTACATGTAAAACTATGATTACTTGATTAGGACCTAACCAAAAAAATTTTAAAAAAGAAGAAAATGCATATCTTTAATTAATTAAGTTGGAAAAATGCCCCCAACTTTTGGAGCAGGAAAGAAGGACTTGAGGGCTCAGAAGAACCCATATGACTGTGAATGAAAGGAAGTGGAAACTAGAGAGAGGAGAGACATTAAAGATGTGTAATATGTAGTGGGTATATATCTTTTATTTAATAGTGGAAGCTCCAGAGAATAGAGCAGGCTACAGTCATAAAAGCCCAAATGTTAGCAAGAAAGAAGAAAAGGGAGATGCACATAGAAAAAAAAAAAAAAAAAAAAAAAAATCATTTAGTTGGTCAATTTATAGAAAAATTATTGGGGGCGCCAAATGCATCATAGACCTCATGTACTCTTAATATTTATAGCATTTTAAAAATTATATCTAAAACATCAAATATTCAAGTAATGTTCGATCCATCATGGCAGATGTGTCTTAAACTTATGATTAATATTGATGTAT
>CM054949.1:2244807-2312307 GCA_029168755.2 Tillandsia fasciculata
TTCAAACTAGCATAAAAAGGATATTCAGAAATACGTATTTCAATATATATATATATATATATTATATATATATATATATATATATATATATATTATATATATATATATATATATATATATATTATATTACCAGTGAGTAGAACTTGAGCATATAATTATGTTGCTCAAGCTTGCTTTGCTTGTAAACACGTTGACTAGGTTAATAAGTTTTGATATTAAATTTGTAAACAAGTTGATTTTATTTGTATAACGTTTGATACATGCACATAGGCTATCAAAGTTGACGTAGAATTATAAGAAATACAACGTTGAAATTAAATTTCTTCACGTTAACTAATGACTAGGTAGAATTTCCTTGCATTAAAACCTAAGTAGAGAAGAGGGAATCGTGTACCTGTAATGACCATATTGTGTCAATTATAATTTCTCAATTCTTATAAATATTACTTGTATAATGAGTTGGTTTATGGATCTAGACATTTGGGCATGCGCTCTCATAAATATAGGAAGATGGTGACCTCTAACAATTGCAACCGTGTCAACAAACTCATCTTTAATTGCCTTTGACAAAGCTTGGCCTATTCCATATCAACATCTTGCTCCCTCTAGAAGGATCTTGTTACTTAATTAATTTATTCCATAATTTAACTATCTCTAGCTAGTACTTGGCCCCATTTCTTTCGAAGTTAATTGGCTCCCCCCTATACAGAGACAATCCCTCTATATATGCTTTTTCTTAAAAAAAAGAAAAAGAAAAAGAAAAAAAGAGCAAAAATATAGAGAACTTATTTGAATTATGTATTGAATTATTGGTGTTAATCATTAATCAAAAGTTCAAGTTGTTAGAAAAGTACAATTAATTTACTTAAAATATATAGAGACAACATTATGAATTTCGATTGTGACTCGGTTCAACCAGTCTTACACCTTATCAAACATAACTTAAATTAGGGCAAAAGAGGGAAGTAGAAGGAATGGTTTCAGCCTCAAATTAAAACCAATTCACTTGAATACATCGATCTAGTTGCAAAATTAGTTCAATTCAATCTTGATTTTGTACCTAGCAGTAGTGTTAGCTAGCATTCAAATTTATGAAACAAATGTCTTAACCTTTCTAGAGAGATAATCATTAATGTACTGAACTCATTCTATTTCCTACCTTCCAATGGAAATAGAAAAGTCTCCTCATAAATCTAAGTGCCCGTACTCTACTAATCCATATATAGTACTTGTTATTTGCTCAGGTTCATCTGCTACACTGTTTAGTTGGTTTTGTCTCTTAAAATTGAGCAATAGTATAGTAGTATATTGCCCCCCACCCACCCATTCACTCTCGCAATTCCCGTGCATCGACCGACTGTTCGTCCTAGCGCAAGTGCTAAAGACCTTAATAGTTAGTATCCGAAATGGATCTTAATTTCAAAGCCTAGTTAATTACTTTATATTTTTAACTAAACTTTGTTCTAGAAATAATAATAATAAATAAAACAGATAGCATGTTATAATTCTCTCACAAAATTTCCATTCGTAGAGCCGTGCACAAGTAATGTACATGGTGCACTAAGCGCGCACAAAGAGAATCATATCTAGGCAAGGAAATAGTTTCTCCTGCTCACAAAGGGAATAATATCTATCTGGGGAAGATCACAATCTTTTTTTGTTTCCCTTTTAAATGTTTTTTTAAGTTGTATTGAAGTGATTAACATCTTACTGAATGCATAATCCCATGGGTGTGTTTAATTAATATGCTCTTGCATGCTTTAATATTGAGATGTAAGCAATTTCTCACCATCTTTAAATGTACTTCAGAGGCAAAATCATACATAAGAATCATTTTTTATCAGCTTTTGGCTCTATTAGAACCAAATAAAGAGAAGTTGACAATGATAAGTCCAATTATACTTATGAATATTATACCATTAAATTTATATTGAAATTTATACTTTTGTATTTTTTTTTTCTCTCTTTTAGTTGACTTTAAAATAGTACAAATCTCAATACAAATTTAATGATAAAAAAATAAAGAGCATAATTAGATTTGTACTTTTGAAAGTATATAAACTCTACTCTCTCTCTCTCTCTCTCTCTCTCTCTCTCTCTATATATATATATATATAAACTGAAAATTACAGCTCCAATCTCAAAGCAGGATGAGGCCCAGAACACTATTCTGGAACAAGTATTGAAGCCTAACTAAAACTATTATCCTTCTCTTGAAAAGCCTACTCGACCGATATTCCTCGTCTTTTAGTCCATAAATTTGCACTTTAATGTTATGTGCGAAATGACAAATGCATTGCCCTGAGAACAGTAGATTACTAGCAGGTATATAACTGCAGAATTTACTCCTCAGTAGCTAAGTTTCAGAAACAATATCTAACAAATCCTGCAAAGACCCAACCAATTTGATATACAATTACTGTTGCAGCCACAATAAATACTTCATGGAATCTACACAGCCACCATATATCATCCCAATATTCTCCATTCTTTCAAAAGTAATTAATAAAATAACTAACATGCTATCTCTCTCTCTCTCTCTCTCTCTCTCTCTCTCTCTCTTTATATATATATATTATATCTATATATATATATATATATATATATATAAGAAATACTATGATATTTTTTCATAAATAATAAAAGTATTCTTAATCGTTGATTGGCAAAAAAATAAAAAAATAATTTTATTTATTAACAGATAACTTTATAAAAAGGGTATTTTTGTAATTAAACGTTACAAAAAAAATTAATTAAAATACCTTCTACTAATTTAGCCATTAATTTAAAAAGTTTTAGAATTATAATTTAGTCATTAATTTAAAAAGTTTAAATTAAAAAATTTTAGAATTATAATTTAGACATTAATTTAAAAATTTTAGAATTATAATTTAGGCATTAATTTAAAGATTTTTATAATTACAATTTAGATATTAATTTAAAGAGTTTTAGAATTACAATTTATGTATTAATTTAAATAGTTTAAATTAAAAAATTTTAGCAGGTATTAATTTAAAAAGTTTTAGAATTACAATTTAGTCATTAATTTAAAGAGTTTAATTTAAAAAAAATTTAGAATTTTAATTTAGGCATTAATTTAAAAAGTTTAATTTAAAAAGTTTTAGAATTACAGTTTAGACATTAATTTTAAAAATTTAAATTAAAAAATTTTAGAATTACAATTTAGACATTAATTTAAAAAGTTTTAGAATTATAATTTTGTCATTAATTTAAAAAATTTAATTTAAAAAAATTTAGAATTAAAATTTATTCATTAATTTAAAAAGTTTTAGAATTATAATTTAGACATTAATTAAAAGAGTTTTAGAATTACAATTTAGGCATGAATTGAAAGTGTTTTAAAATTACAATTTAGGTACAATACAACAAAACTATACTATAGCGACACTTTTAAGTATTCCTACAATATAAAAAAAAATACTGCTGAAAAAAATACCGACACTTGTTATTAGTGTCGCTATATGTGCAGTCGTTAGGGTGTATAGCGACACATTGTCCCAAAATGTGTCCCAATAATCTATTTTTGAATATAGATGGAATATAAATAGGACACTTGTAAAAAAATGTCACAAAAATGTGTTGCTATAACCTAATTTTGTTGTAGTGATATTAATTTAAAGAGTTTAAATTAAAAAAGTTTATAATTATAATTTAAGCATTAATTTAAATAGTTTAATTTAAAGAGTTTAATTTGTTTAAAATATTTTAAAGTTTTTTTAATTTAAACATTAATTTTGTAGTACAATTTTAAAAAACTTCAATGTGCTTAAATATTTGATTTAATTGAAATATATGGTATAATTTAATTTTATTTTTAGAATAGAATTGTACTGGCTAAGTTAAATCAAATTTAAATAGTAAAATTTGACCTTTTAAAATAATAAGATCATATATTATAATTTAAGATATAAATTAATAAATAATAAATTTATAGTTTCACAACCTAAACAATATATAAAAACCTCCTATAAGTTTAAACAATGCAAATGTAATTTAAACTGAATAATTTTTTACTATATAATTTAAAATTTAAGCTTATAATAAATCTCCGACATAGATTTTTAATAAAGTAAATAAAATTAGAACGATAAAGAAATTAGATAAATCGAAATATAAAATAAATTTATACTATTTATATTTTTTATCAATATGATCTTTCAAGTTAATTAAATTTATTAAGTTGGTTTAGATTTTTTTTCTTTAAATTTTTTTTTTGTATTTAGTCGCTTTTTAAAATTTTAGTTCTTACCTTTTAGTATATAATTAGCTTCCGAGTATGAATGATTTAAAAATTAAATTGAATCGACTAGTTTGACCAGTTAGACAACGATCAAGTTTATCATGGGGTTTAGTTCAAATTTTTAAACTGAATAGTTAAGAACAATTTTGAACTATTAGCGATAATAAATCTTTTAAAATATAATAATATTTTAATTGTTAGAGATAATGAGCATTTTAAATATAAATATTTAAAAAAAATTATATTACCATTAAAATAATCTAAATTTTAATATAGTTTTCTAAAATTAAAAATATTTAAAATATATTAAATAAATACCATTTAAATATTACCATTTAGGACCATAACTAAATTAGAATATTTAAAATTTACACTCTTTCCAAAATAAAAACTCTCACTAAATTAAAATTTTTAAAATTTATAATATTTATAAAAATAAAATTTTTCAAAATAGAGATAAAATTACTTAATTATCCCTGAATAAAAAGATCAAAATAACTCTGTTTTGGGTACCTGGTAACCCGTACCTCTCTCAAAGTGACATGCAATTGCAGGTTACAACTTAAAAATAATTAAATCTGAGCTGTTGAACATGTATGAATGAACATTAATAAAAAAAAAAAGTACAGGAGCATGACTCTCTCTCTCTCTCTCTCTAATATATATATATATATATATATATATATATATATATATCTATTATATATTTATATATATATATATTATATATATATATATATATATAGGAGAGAGAGAGTGTGTGTGTGTCCGGCTACTATACTATTAATAGTATCAAGTTTTCTATCTTTAGATCAACTTGTTTAATTATTTTTATCCGTTAGATTTTACTATTTTCCCAACCACCCTTATTCTAAGGGACCCACTATCATCTCAAACACACATCTTTTAATCCAAGGATTACAAACTTAATAGCACCAATGACTTGACACTATTAATAGTATTCCTCTCTCTCTCTCTCTCTCTCTCTCTCTCTCTCTCTCGCTCTCTCTCATATATATATATATATAATATATTATATATATATATATATATATATATATATTATATATATATATATATATCGTAGGGCTACTATACTCTTATGAGTATAAACCAACCCCTTTATACTTATAACCTTTTCACTCTTGGATGAAGGAATGTGCGGTTAGGATGATAGTGGTCCCCCTAGGGTTTACTAGGTTGTTGGAGAAATAATATAAATCCTAGAGACTACTGTAATTCTAACCGCACATTTCTTCATCCAAGAAATGAAAACTAATGAGTACAAAAAGATTTTACGCATAAGAGTATAGTAGTCAAAAACATATACCAATTTTAGTATTTGGAGGAATTAAAGGGATTTAATTAATGGTCTTAAATTCTTGTCCTTCCATCCTTCTCAAATTTTTAATTATTACAACAAACTTCTATGCAATATACATGAAAAAAAATACTAGCCAAATTTCCCTGGAAAAAAAAAAAAAAACAATACATGTGACATTACTAGCTATTAATAATATTGTAGTTTTTTCTCAAAAAAAAATAATAATATTGTAGTCTTACACCAATTTGGCACATGAAAAATAAAAAAAGGGAATAGTTCTTAATTTCTAATTACTTAATTTCCTACAACAATTACATATACCTAACCATTCTTTGACAATTGTACAAGAGCTAAAGATAGTAGAGAAATTTTTTTTTTTCCTTGTCGGAATTAGTTGGCCTAGCTTGTAGCAGGATTGTTTCATGATTAATTCTTGAAGCATTAAAGCTACATAAAAGAAAAAAATACATCACGTACACGAAATATATTGTACGGTATTTGTTTATTTGCTGCAATTAAGCCTATCGATCCACGTACGGTAAGTATGGGATGGTTGGACGGTATTAAATGTCTCGAGAAAGAATTAATGTGTAGATAATAATCAACCTGAAATTAAACTTTTTGAAATTACTTGATTTTTCCCTAATGGCAAATTCGTTCTAATACATATTGTGAACTTTCGAAAGTAGTAAATGTATTAATCAACTGTATCAACAACTACTTCGAGTTTTCATGCAATATATATATATATATATACTAAAGCTAGTGCAGTTAATAAATCATATTTCAAATCTACGAAAAACATTGCAATAGTACGTACATAACTCGCTCTACACTTTGTGGCACATTTAACATTAAGTACGGGCATGCTCTGATTATGCAGTTGCAGTTATTTTATAACTTTCATGTAGGTGAATAAATATATAATAACTAGTTATAAAAAGAATAGGAATTACTGACACTCTAGTTAACTTGTTTCAGTGATCTGCTACATACACAGTTGAAACTCAAGCAACACGTGAGTATAGTTTTTTTTGCTCAGAGAGTAGTATACTTCCGAAGCCCATAGTTAATATACAGTTCCTGCCACTACCAGATACTCACTCTTCTTTGATTTTAACTCATTCTTTTTGTTACTGCATGCGTATCTGAGACTATAGCAGAGAGAGTTAAAAAAGAAAAAAAAAAAAAAGATTTATATTTATATAATAATTAATTTCTCAATAAATGTGAAGATATTGGTGCGGATTATGGAACTTACACTCGATCTCTTGCTGCTGATGAGGCCATGCATGCAACTAACGTGAATTAGTAAATCCAACTCATCTATGAGGGGGTTGGACTTGGGGGACTGGTTTTACATGTTGGTCCCACAATTTTGTGGATATAGAATATGAAGAGTTATCGCAAAAGTGATTTAACTTTTTTACAAAGGTTAATTAATTCCACTCCACACATAACCTATTCAATATTCTATGAGGATGTGTTAATTTTGCGCTATAGATAGGCATGTTTCATACATGCCCAACTGTTTGATTGCGAATCGAATTTGTAGGAATATTGACTAGACCAATTCGTTGACCGAGTCAAATGAGTCTTCAGAATGGTGATCGGTTTTCGGATTGACCCTTGTTGCGATCAAACAATTCGATTGAGAAAAAATCGACTCAATCGGATTCTTTCTCTATACGTAAAGGAGCTGAACTCGAAAATGATTTGTTATAACAAAAGCGGAAAAGATCTAATTCGTTGGACGCGAAAATACCAAAAAAGAATCGAGAAAAGAGAAGAAAAATAAAGCACACAATATTTACGTGGTTCGGCCACTGGCTTACGTCCACGGGCGAAGACGGAGCGGAGACTTCCATTATAATCAAAATGATGTACAAAATATACCTCTCTCACAAAACCCTAATCCCAAAATACACCCATACTCCTTCTCATCCGCCCACCAAATAAATGAAATAATGGTATATTTATAATAGTGGCTAAATCCTAATACAATTAGAAATACAAATCCACTAAGATTAGACATAATCCAAGTTTATCTTAATTAGATAAGCTAAACAGAATAGGGTTAGAAAATCTTTCGGTTCTAGAATTCGAGACATATCTAACACGATTGATAGAAGAGACTCGGCTGAAAAGGCCGAGTTGATTATTTTTTTATTAATATAGAAATGATAAGAATTACGAGTAGAACTATTAATAAAAAAAACTCTAAAATTGTAAAAAAAAAAAAAAAAAAAAAAAAGAAGAAATATTACTAGTTGCGCTACTTCCACTCCTAGAAAGCAGTAAAATACTGGTATTGAAGAGAAAATAAAATAAAGTGATCTCGTAATCAAGTAAAGACCGTTATTACCGGTGTCTTTGTACAATTTATAGTATTTTTGCTAACTTGAGTTACTGGATGGCTCACGTTGTGGGGAACGCTGCAGTTATGTTTTTATTGGCGACTAAAATCATGCCCACGCCCTCCACCGTTCCTGCCCAAAGTCTTTTCATCGTCATTTCTTTCTTGGCTTATAGAGTACTACTACATATGTGTTATTTTTCTATTCGTCCACATCAAATAGTTGCGTGTACTGAGTCATCTGCCATCTGGTATTATTTTCTTTGCACCGACACCGACATTTATTGGCGAGCCTCTCTTAAGATCTATTCCCGGTCACACTTTTAATTAATTAATGGTAAACAATTCACTTAGAACTGTGTAATTTTGATATTTCAAAATGTATGCATATATAATGACTCTACTAAATTTATCTATGATGCATTAATTAATTGCACAAGATTAATTTAAAACGTGTAGACATATGAAACCTTAAAGTAATTAGTAACCAATTCCGCTTATTCAACTTCATTACATATGTATAACTTGGTTAATTAAATGGATAGGTTACAAATTAAATCATCTTGGATCACATTTCTTTTTATGAAGTACGATAGAAAAAAAAAATATTAATTACCACCTAAGACTAAAGTATTATATTCTTTTTCCACGGGATTACGTTGACTATATTGATTTATTTGCAATATAAACTTAATTCATTCAAATAAGCTTTTTAACATCAAATTTAAGTACTTGAGGTTAATCATTGTCCCTTATACATGCACCCTTCGATAATATAGTGCGTGCCAATCGATTTGCAAAATTACCTAGATTAATTAGTTTACACATGCATGGTGCAAATTTATCACTTAAACTTATGGTGCAACTGGGCAAACTACATGATTTATCATTTAAATTTTTTGAAGAACTAGCTCCAATGTTTCCTAACATTTCATGCAACACAAAAGAAAGAATGCCAAAAAGAAATGAACAATTCATATATATGCAAATGTATGCTATATATATATATATATATATATATATATATAGAGCCCGGCTAGAATACTATCGATAGTACCAAACAATTGGTGCTATCAAGTTTTCAGTCGTTGGATGAAAATTTATGCGGTTGGGATTATAGTGGTCCCCTAAGATTTTTACTATTCAACCAACCACTTAGTAAACCCTAGGGGCCACTATAATCCCAACCGCAATTTTTTCATCCAACGGCTAAAAACTTGATAGCACCAATGGCTTGGTACTATCGATAGTAGTCTAGCCTAATTCTATATATATATATATATATATATATTATATATATATATATATATATATATATAGAATTAGGCTAGAATACTATCGATAGCACAAGTCATTGATGCTATCAAGTTTTTAGCCATTGGATTAAAAAATGTGTGGTTAAGATGATAGTGGTCCCTTAGGGTTTACTAGGTGGTTGATTGAATAGTAAAAATCTTAGGCGACCACTGTAATCCCAACCGCATATCTTTTCATCCAACGGCAGAAAACTTGATAGCACCAATTGCTTGGTGCTATCGATAGTATTCTAGCCGGACTCTATATATATATATATATATATAATATATATAATATTATATATATATATATATATATGCATGTAGCAAACATGATTTTTTACATTGTTCATTAACTAGTTACTTTTTATATTTTGAAGTAATTGAAAGCCTACAATAGCTGAATATGACTATAGGGAGATTGGAGTTTGATATTATCAATAAATTCAAAGATATGGGTTCGGATGTGGGTCGACGGATGCGAGAAATCGATTTGTTTTGCGAGATCCAGGATACCTATAGCTTAGTACATTCATGGTCCACTCATTTATACAAGGGGGGGCTGCATATATATCTTTCAAGGGAGTTCACCATGAACAAATTAATCCAATCACTAGTGAGTAGCAATATTTGCAACACAAGAAGAGAATTACCCAAATTTGTAGACCTAAAGAAATTCAAGTAGGTTATATGTAGCTCTTTGTGTTTGATCACAAATTTGGTGTAATCTAGAGTAGGCACGAGGTTTTTTTTGTTCTTAATTTCATTTTTCGACCTACGGTTCAATCGATTTTCCTCTTATGTCGAAATTAAGGGAGTTGCTACTTTCCTCGCCACCGCGCGCGAGTATCGCGAACCAGTACAGCTGAGATATCGACAATTGAGTGCGATTGAGCATCATGAGTTAGTGATTGGAGAAAATGAGTTGATGAGGGACTTTGTACAATAAATGGCATTAAAAAGGGGCAATTTGAGACAATGTTCTTTAACTGAGTTGGTTGGTATTTAAGGCTATGAACACTGCATGAGATCAGGAATGGATCTTGGAGAGTTGTGGGTGCCATTGTGAACATATCACATTTTATATTATAGGGACCACTAAGCAACAAGATTGCTACTAAGTTGTACATAAATGAACACAGAGAGAGAGAGAGAGAGATGGACAATTTTAATTTGTTTGGACCCAGAGGCCACAATATGATGGGGCCACAGAGAGGAAGATATATGTTGCAGAACGTTTGTCTTCAATTGTGAGAACAGGATCAGGATTTAGAGAGAGAGAGAGAAAGGAACAAGTGAGGAGGGTCATACTACTCTTGTGAGGAAATAAAGAAGGATCTATTCTTTTGCAGACCACACTTAGGATTCCTTCTGCAAAGCTACAGTACCTGATCTCTCTCTCTCTCTCTGTGTATTTTGATTTCTGGGAATTATTAAGCGCATTGAGGAAAGCAATGAACAAATTCATTTACAAGAAGTTTCAAATAAGATCTAAGATGATTTTCCTTTTTTTTTTTTTTTTTTTTTTTTTTTTTTTTTTTTTCCAGTGTTTGAGAATCAGGAGCTTGAACCCTTATACCTAAAAGCCGAGTCCTCTCTAAGGATGCAAACTTGATGGATCCAGGGTGAGAGCGTTTTCCTACTTACAACTCCATTAGAGACGAGAACAAATTTTTGACAAATTTTGATTGAATAGAATGAACTAAAGAAAGAAAGGAGTGTTCCACCTGCCGCTCTAATTTGTTAACCGATCAGAATAAATTCAAAAGGAGTAATTTCTTCTTCCTCATTCGAAGCTCCATTAATTTGGATCTTATTTTTTTTCCTTTTTTTCAGCCCATTTGACCCGTCCATGAATGCGCAAGATGCGCAAGATGTGGTACTTAATCATAGCTTTCAAATCAAATTTAGCTGGGAAATCTTTCAACCAATCATCATTCCGATCGTCGTCGCTGCATTGCTTCGTTATTCTCAAGTCGTAGTAGGATCCCGTGGTCCAGTTTTAAAAATCTGTTAGTTTTAAGGCTAGCTTGTACCCTTTTGTACTAAAAATTCTGTCCCCCTTTTTATAGTGTTCATTTATAACCCATTGATTACCGAAAACAGCTTAACGTTATTACACAAAAATAAATATATGTAAAATTGTACTAAATTTTTTTCCATACAATAGTGACACGTATTTCCTACAAAAACAATAAAATATTTGTTGCCTTTTTACTTTTTTACAATTTTTTTTTTTTCCTTCTCACCTTCTGTGGCTTCAAGCTTCAGCAGTAAAAATATATGAACCCTTCCAAAGATTGAGTGGCCTATACTACATAATTGCATAGTTTGTGCTCGAGAATACATATATATAACTCTTATTTATTAGTATCTAGTGATTGGAGAAAAATATAGAACCTATTATGAGCTAAAATGTGAGCTGAAATTATACAAACTAATAACTATCATACAGCAAAATACAGTTGGTGATAATATAATAAAAATAAATGAAGAAAATGCACATTAAAGATTTTTTCAGTATCGAATAGGAAACCACACAACCAAACACGAGTTTTTCTACGTAGCAGGCCCAGTTTGGTCCAAGTTTGTCGATTTTCCAACAAGGCAAAGTCATATTTGTCGATTTTCCAACATAAGCTTTTCTACAAGTTTATGGGCCGGGATTATTTTGTGAACTGGTAAATGTATTTTAGGTAACTTCCTACCGAAGGCGAAAGCAGGGCATTAAAATAGAGCTTCTGCTGGGCCCAGAAGCTCATTAACATGGGAATAGATAGGAAATTACGAATAAATTTTCATTTAATCTGCAACCTAAAGAAGCTTATTTGAGTGATGGGATATAGGATCAATAAGTAGTACTTCCCCAATAATATACAAATATACAGCTTACCTTAGGAAATTGGCTCTTGCGGTGGGACAGGTGGAAGATTACAGATTCTAGAAGCAGCTTGACCAGGAAGAAGATTTGGAGAATCAAAGTAGTCGATAATTTGGGGGTTTCAGAAAAGAATCCGTTACGATTGCAAAAGCACGCTTAATCTGACTCCAGATTGTCTTCATCTCACAAGAGGAATGAGCAAGTATTCGGCATAAAAGAGCTGTGAATACAAAAAAGGGGGTAAATAGAAGGGGTTAATTTTGGCTGTATAAAATAAAGAGACAAAATGTGGAGTGAAATTTTCGTATTTTGGCTTGATTTCATTTAACAAGGGTCTGAAATAGTTCGAGTATAGGGACCGGTCTAAAATCAACAATTAGATGGAGCCAAGTTTAGTTCACCATGTAAGCACAGAAACTACTGATTACCTTCCAAATAAACATATAAAAGGATGTTATTGCAGCTTTGCTCATCAAGTCGAGAGATCCTGCACGCTTCCAAAGGATTGAAGCAAGGACAGCATGGCCTAAAACCTGAAAATCCAATAGAAAGCACTTTCCATCAAAAGTAGAATTAACAAATAACATTTAGAGCTTCATTTATGTTAACAATGATAATAATGAGATAATGGATGCAAGAGAAGAGTCCGACTACTATGCTTTTAAAAGTAGCAAGCAATTTGTGCTCGTAAGTTTTCTACCGTTAGATCTATCCTTTCGACCAATTTCACCCCTTAGATCATACTATTCCACTAATCACACACTAAATCCAAATTGCCCACTATCATCCTAACCGCACATCTTTTCATCTAAAGACAAAATTCTACAAGCATCAATAACTTTATACTTTTAAAAGCATAGGAGCTCAATTGGCAAGAGAAAATCAAGTATAGTCCATTATAAATGAGTTTAGTGTCATGCATACAATCTACTCAGAAAAGCAGCAGCTACATATTTGGCCAAAAAAAAGTCTAAAGCTTTCATTGTAACAGAAATTTGATATGAGCTTTCAGACCAATAGCAAAAGCTACAGGTTGAAGAATCCACTTCTGCTATAGAGAGAAGCTGCGGAGAGTAGTATTGTTGAAAAATATTGTAGAAAATAGTAAGGTTCGACGTGCTGTAAAAAAAAGTTGTACAACGTTTGGCTATTTTTGTTAAAGGTACTGCCTGTTATAAAAGCTGCTTGGTAAAAATTTCGTTGAATTATTACTAACTAGTATAAACTATAAAGTGTATTAAAAATATAAATTTAATTTAATTTAGCGTTTCTATTAATTATTTTTTAATAACAATTTGAAATTAAAATTACATTTTTGAATTTAAAATTTTTGAAAATAATTTTAAATCTAATTTCAATTTAAATTTTGAATTCAAATTCACATTTTGTATTTGAATTCAAAATCAAAAATTAAAATTTGAATTTAAATTTAAATTTGAATTTTAAATTAAGTACAAATTTTAAATTTGAATTCCAAAATTGAATTTAAATTTAAAATTCTAATACAAAATTAACATTAAAATTTAAAATTTGAATCCAAAATTAATTTAAAATTCAACATCAAAATTAGAATTTAAATTTGAAATTGGACCTATCAAAATTAAATTTAAAATTTGAATTAAAAAATGTAAATGTGAATTTTAAAATTTAATTCAAAATATAATTGAACTTTAAAATTTAAATTTATAAATTTCAAATCAAACAAAATTAACTTCTAAAAAATAAATCGGGGACCAAAGTAAAAAAACTTGCAAACATCAACATTACAATAAACCCAAAGTTTCTACCAATGTTTTTTTATTTTGGTCCCCAAAAATTACTTCCCACAAAAAAACAAAGTGTCTACTGTAGAAGCGTAGAAAGGGCAAAAGGGGGCGGAACGGAATTTAAAATTGCGTTCCGCCCCCTCCGCCAAACGGCCCTGTTTGGGAAAAAGCCCATTTCAGGCCGGCAAAAACCGGGCCAAACGGGTACTAAAATAGCTTCACTCAACAGCACTTTTGCAAAAGCTCGTTCGTATAAGGTAAATTAAATCAATAATCAACAACATAAAAGGCCACATACAGTTATGACTTTGCTCCAAAGGCTGGAAGAAGTAGCACCAATCACCACGGCAACACTATAAGCCATCTCAAGCAGATAAACACAAATCCAAAACACCTGCTTTAATGCACAGTTATTAGCAATTTGAAGAAGAATTTTCTATCATTTCAATTATGGTCATAAGTTTTGTTAATTTTGACCCACCCGCTTTTGCCCCAGACGGACGCTGAAGGACCGAATGCCAAATATGCGGTCCCCTTCAATATCAGGAATATCCTGCATAACGATCAACTTTATGCTTAAGATCAATATATTTTTTTGTGTGTGTATATATATAAATACACACACACAAAACACTAGAATTTCAAGCAGATTTTAACATACGAACATAATAGAATTGTCATCATGATAGATACCTTGAATAATGCTATAACAACAGAAAAGAAGCTCATAAATGCCATAGCAAATATCAACGTCCTTGAAAAGTTAGCTGGTCTTCTGAAAACAAAGGTCTGGAAAATTTATCAACACAAAACACCTAGCACTATTAGCAAAGAAAACATGACATTTTGAGCATTCAAATAACTTATACCTTGTTGCTATAGAAAGACATACCTGAATATGCAAAAAAAAAGCCAGCTGAACTATCACTGCACGCACTGCCAATATGCAGAGTGCTGCAATAACAGCAAATCTCTTCCATCTTAAAAAGGGGAGCTGTAAGTATCCAAGTTTAAAAGCCATCAGGGTACAAATAACATGTATACTGCTTTTATTTTTATACTTTCTCTAACTTATTATTGGATAATGAGTGCGTGGGTGATGTTTTTAATGCCAAGATCAAGATAAATGCTTTTATTTTCGATTAGGAATATCTTCTACTTTCAGATCTTGACATATAGTGTAAAATCCTACAGGTGGGATCAGTTAGCAGATTTTAAGGAATCAATCAGTTTTGATAATATCCTGTGTAAGTTTCACTTCAGTTCAAGCTAGCTTAGAGAGAGCCTTAAGGTGGGTAACTAACCTTCAATTTGGGTCACCCACGAATTGCATTCTAAATTGAACGGATCCTTTACAAATAAATAAATGCAGTTAGGCTGGTACTACCTTGTCCAAACTGGAAGCAAGCAAGAGAGCAACAAATAGGTATGGCCCGTCATATAAGCTCACTTATTTCTTTGTATTAGAATTAACAAAATCATGCTAATTTTCTGACGATCTCATATAATCTATAGTACTTTTTATCTTTTGCTTCAGGATTAAAATACCTGGCAATATCATGTAGGCAAAGAAGCCAAAATGTAAAAGTGACCTAAAATTCCCAACAGTAAGAAGAAATGTTTTCTCTCTACCTTTAACAAAATATGATTGGCAAGAAGTTCAAAACAAATCCATAGATGCATAGTCAAAAAAATCTATTATTTGCATGCACATTGAACAGTTGTGAAACTTTTATATATCAACTGGAAAAAATAGGGTAAATTAGGCAGAAAAGGATAAGGCTTACATTGATAGAGTATGCGGTTCCAAGTACAAAGCTAATGAAAAGAGCCCAAAATAATGGCCAAGAACCGACAGCCCATCCAACACCAAAGCTCTGAATGAAAAGCTTGTGATTAACAATTTTGTTCTAACCAAAATTCAGATATTTTGATTTACATGTTGGTAAAGGAAATTTTAATCACGACACACTGAACTTTACATCTTCCGTAGTAAAAGAAGTTGTAACGAGAAGTTGCTTTCATCTCATTTGAAATAAGATCTTTGTATATGATAAAGGTTGAAAATTTTGGTAATTCCAATGACAGACGTAGTATATGATAGGAGCTCTAAATTGAGACTAAAAAATTTAACAAGACATCCCCATTAGTATCATAAAGCTGAAGATAACCGCATATACACTCATAGTAAGGTTTAGAAGGTGAAAGCCCCTAAGCAGCAACTATGTTGCATCATTTGACAATTCCATAATGCTCTTGGCATGAGTAAGCTACAAAGAAGCTTTGTTATCAAGATTAATAGTTTAAATTAAATTAAATTATTAACTTTCAGTATTTGTAGAGTTAAATTATTCCAATAACTTTATTTAAAAACTCAATCAAACTTAAAATTGATTGGAGCAAGAAGATACTATTACATGCACCTAGTGTAAATTAACACTCCATACACCACAGCTTATATTTGATAACTAATATTCTAATATTAAAACTTAATTAAATATATCTAATCTATAAAGTCTAATAATTTTAACCATGTTTAATGAATTAGATTTTAAAATCTCTATTAAAGAATTTTAAGTATGTGGTGTATATACACATATACACTCGGTGCAAAGAATGCTCAATAGGGTGCACTTATAATTCCAAAAAAGAAAGGAGAAATCTTTGTTCGCATCTGTTGTATACTATTGCTCCATACACCGCACAATATGTTAGATGATTGATGGAATACCTAATAATTAATACTATAAAATAAAATATGATATAATATGTGTACTATAAAATATTTTGATAATTTATTATACTGCAGAAATTTATCTTTGATGCACAGTTTGAGTCAACTTACAGTGCAATGGGCGCGTCCAAAATCCTTATTGGAGCAAGCTCCCATTGGTTTATGCCTTAATTGGCGGCATGGCTCACTAAGTACTAATTTTCTTGACGTGACCCAATCACCAATTCAGGTATTCTATGCACTATAAAAAAATCTCAATATAAGGATGCTTTTTAGATGACGCTTAAGGAAAGCGTTCCTATAATGTAGCCAATACCGACGCTTCAAAAAGCATTGTCATATGAACTCTCTATTATATCAAACTAATTTATTAAATGCTAAACTTTTATGTGACGCTAGACTATATTAGGACGCTTTTAAGTATCGTTAAATATTGAAAATAACGTCCTTAAATGTTAATTTTCTTGAAGTGATAGATTAGCATCAACATCATCTCTGGCACGAAGCAGCACTTAGTATAAATGAAAACTCTGAAATTGGGTGCACAAGCATTTGTGAAGTGAGATTCTAAGCACTAAAATAGATATAAATAAACTAGACTACTTCTAGCATACTAAACTACTTCTAGCATCAATCCCATTTACTTCATGCTCTGTGCAAAGCAATAGATAGCTAATACGATCCTCCAAACTATTCTGACAACTTAAACAGTCTTACTTACCGAAACCGCAAAAGCTGAAATGATCCCCACCCCAGTCAACAGAGAATATTCCCCAGAGGCCAGTGGAAGAGTTGGCTTATTGACCTGAAATGACAGGATTAAATTTCAAAATGAGTTCCAGAAGAAAACTTTAGGCACTAGGATGCATGCATTCTGAATGATGCATTGATGCAGATCATGAAATTGTTGTATTTAAATAGATAACATCCTATTAAATCATTTTAGAGCAGAGAAAAGAACGAGGATATTCCAAGACTGGTTATAGAGGGATACCTTGTCTATTTCAATGTCATACACTTGATTTAGTCCGACAATGTAAACATTCATGAAGAGTGCAGCCACAAGAGCCTGAAAGTACACAAACATTTAGTATCATGAAAGTTTGTTAAATTTTCAAAAAAGGAGACTATTCAAAATTTACCTCCAACAGCCCAGTGAGAAACAAGGGAGAGATATCAGATAAGTTCTCAACAGCTAATAGGGAAACAGAGACTATACTCAGAGCCTGCTCAGATATAAAGCACTTCTTAGAACTGTCGATGACAAGTGAAAACTATAATTTTATTGACTAAAATCTTGAAATCTGGTAAAGTACTGTAACTTGTAAAACAACTTTTCACTTAAAATTCTACAGGAGTACCACTTAACTGTTCCTATAACTGTATGTGGCCGCGAAAATCTGTAAAAAGCATTTAGGGAAGACAACATTGGTTGCCAGATGCTCAAGGAATCATATGCTTCAGGTTCAGATTCTAAAGGCTTCCCTGAGGCATTCACAGTGGTCAATTCACGAGTTCTCCCACTACATGTGGATTTTCCATCAATATGTCTGAAATAATGGTTTCTGAGGGGCTCTTGAGCTCTTCTACTGAACCATAAAGAGGGGCTATTACATGCTCGGTCAGTAGAATAAAGTATCGGTACCCAAGAATCTGAGAAATATACAAAACAATCAGGACTCTGTTAGCCACTCAACAAGTAAGCCCCGTCAATCTAGAGGACATGAATATGACTTGCAAAAGGTAAACCACATAAATGAAGCAAAGGAGTTTCATTAGAAAGTGAAAAGATTTCTTCTAGGAGCTACAAAACTGTCTAAATTGAAAAATTACATTTGTACCTTATGAATTCTTATTAAATTTCTTGTTATAGCTTGGCAAGTTAAACTCAATCTTCCTTCGAAGACTGTTCAACACCCAACTTCTTGCATAAGTAAACTTTTTTAGTAAGTTCCATTCTGACTCGAAGCAAAAAAGTTCCCCGCATTAATTAACTTTCTGAACTACATTACAAAAACTATCTTGCACTCATCCTGCAGTCTCAATTACCCCTACGACCGCTGCCCAGCTCTGGGAGGCGAGCTCGCTCATGAGGGGGACCTGGGGCAACAGGACGCTTATCACCGTCGCGACCACCTGGTGGTCGGTCTGGCTTGAAAGAAACAGAAGGGCTTTCGATAACAAGAGCCGTAGCCTGGCTGCTATCCTCGCCGAAGTCAGGTCCTCTCGCTCGCTTTGGGCCCGCTCCTGTACCTAATTTTTTTTTTTTTTTTAGCCGGTTCGCTTACCGGCGCCCCCTTGCTAAATTCATACCCGCCTTGAATGAAGCGGCAGCATGCTGCCTTTCTCTCAAAAAAAATGTTAATTTGTTAAAGTATTTACCTCACATTTTCCTTCGTCGCAAATGCGCTCAAATTTTGAGAAAATTGAAACACTCAAGTGCCCATAAATTGCTGTGCTAATCGCTCATTTAGACACGTCGCAACACTCAAAACACAAAAGCTTATCTCTCTCAACACATTTCACAAAAGAAAAAGAAGAAGCAGGATAATAAAAAGCTCATCTACCAATCGCTTCTTACTCTCAACAGTTGGAACTCCAAAACTCAATCCATGGCAGTTAATTCACCAAATACTCATTCTCTCGCCCTAAACAAGTAGAAAACCAGCAATCCTAAGATCAATGCCATAAAATTAAGCACGATTCCAACTATTTCGACAGCCTAAACCCTAGATGGAAGATCGACCAGCTCGATCAACCCTATCCATCTCCTCCTCAGCATCTAAAACCATTTCCCAATCTCTACCTCCTTGGGTTTTGCTCCGAACAAAAGAGAAGAATGCTTAGATCAAGAGCTCGAATCGAGCCGGGACCGCGTACCTCGCCGAGAGGCGATTGCGGCGGCGAAGGGCCGCGGAGGGAGCGGAGATGGCCGGAGAAGAAGCGAATCCATGGCGGATCGAGATGAGACCGATGGAGAGAGCGAGCGAGAGAGAGAGAAAAAGGAGGAGGAGGAGGAGGAGGAGGAGATTATTATTGGGGTAGAGAGAGAGAGAGAAAGAGGAGAGCTCGCAAAGTGTGTACTGAGACCGCGAAGTTGGAGGTGTTAAATACTGGGAACTGTTGGAGAGCGAAGTGACGGGTCCCGAGGACGAATGCGGTGTGGTTACTCGCGGAAGAGCTTTCACTGTTACTGTTTATCAATACATACTTTTTTTTCTTTTTTTTTCTTTCTTCAGAAAGCCACAGTGCATAAAGTACATAAAGAGCTACACTACTATGCTTTCGAATTAGTCTTCGAAAGCACCAAATAAGTTATTTTCAATTTAGATATGATCTGCCGTATTAAAATTATTTATAAATTAAATTTTATAATATTTTATGCAGTTTTGAAATAAAAAAAAAATATTTAAATTTTAAATCAGAAATATAGATTGTTTTTGATAATAAATAGAATTTTTTATTAAAATTTATCTAATTTGAATTATTCTATACCATTTAACTTACAAACGTGTCATATTAGTAATTAAAATAGTTATTTTTATGATCCTTTGATCAGTTGATAAATAATATTAAAAAATTATAAAATTTAGTTTTATTAGAATGATAAATAATAGAATATTCGATTCCGTGATCGATTTCATTAGATACGATATACAATATTAAAATTATCTATAAATTAAATTTTATAATTTTTTGACTTCATTCGCTTGCCGAACGAGTAGTCCCAAAATAATAATACTCGTTTCTGAAATAATAATAAAAAATTTAGCATGCTTTTCAAAACTTGGAGCGTGACAGATTTTATGGTATCAGAGCATAGGTACACGATGCCTAGGTATTTGATTAGGATTGAGCCCTAGGATGGCTTGTGACGTACATGAGAGCGCGGGGTATTTGTATAGGGGTTAGGAGCTCAGGTGTGTTTACGCACTATTGAGTCTCGTTGTTGTGGTTACGAATGGAGTTCGCACGCACTCTGGGCTTTGGGGGTGTTGTGGGTGCAGTGTTAGCTGCGGCCGTGGTACAGACCATGGGCTTGATGTTTCAGTGGAGCCAAGAGGCTTGGATCGGTTGCTGCGGTTGGAGCTCACTGCTTTTGTCGAGAAAACCAAGGATGGTACAGCAGCAGATGACTGCTATTTTTGCATCGACCCCACCACTAGCCCAGATGCTCGAGGAAGTTATTGATTTTCCAATTGTCCCCGTGTCATATGATATAGCAACCTTTGTCGCAGCCGTGATCATCGGAACTACGTCGGTGGCTGCTACTATTGATGATTCTCTCGATAATAGAAATCAGGACGAATAAGAGGTCAGTAATCTTGTTGTTTTGGATAAAATAACTTCTGACGATACTTATCATATGAAAGCCCTGTCAGTTGCATATAGATTTTGGCCCTACCTCTTGCGCGATTTTGTGGACCATCTCGAACTCTCCTATGAGTATACTGCGATTGTAGCTGTTGATAGACATTAGAACATGATTCTAGGTTCCTGTGTGTAGCCAATCAAGGTGGCACTCATGACCATAAGATAGTCTGACCGTTGACATAGGTTATGTTATCAACATAAAAGATTGTGTTGGGAGGTATGTGGTATACCTTCTGATAAGAGTCGTGTCCCCAACTAGACGTTGGCGACAGATCTATGGTATTTCACTTTTCCTTTGATGAGAACGTTGGCTGCAGACAACGTACTGTCGAAAGAACTGAGAAAATACTCCACCCTGTAAAGGGAAATATCAAGATTGGGTTTGCATGTGTATCTTCCTACGGTTAGCCTTTGGAGTTGTTTCCTGACAGTGTTGGTACCTTGCGATTGATTGTCGTTGTAAATAGGCTGAACCCGCATCTTAACTTAGTGGCCCGTCAAGCATGCTGCTCAAATCCCGAGTATTGGCGTAACTTCGACGATGGGGAACACCCTCATTAAGCTATAAATTGGATGACATGTCCAAGCCCGGTCTGTTAAGTTTTGTGGGTAACAAAACCTAGTCCGAGTAAACAATTATAAGCATTTAGTAAGTTTGATTCTAAGTTGTAAGTTTCGAGGACGAAACTTCTTTTAAGTTGCAAGTGATGTAAGACTCGTGAAATTTAAATTCAAAATGAAGAAATCCAAATGTAAATCTAAGTTGTTGAACACCGGTGTGCAAATTGCACAGTTTTCAAGGTACTATTCCCCACCTTTTAGATCGGAGTTTGATCTCGAAAAGCGTGAAATATATAAAAATTCGTAGTATTTTGCATAAAAACCCAATATTTTATGTGCCAAATGGAACCAAACTTGTGGAGGAGGGATTTCTCTACGATTCTGCACTACAGCCAGGGACCAAAACTTAAATACCAAGTAATGGAGGACTTATTTGCATTTTGTTGCAAAAGCTTATATATAGCAAGCTAGGGTTTCTTCTTTGCAACCCTAGCTGTATTCACCCAGCCTCCACGAGAAACCACGACTCCTCCTCTTCCTCTGCTACCTCTCCCGAGCAACTGCGTCGCCGGCCGTCACCTCCCCTCGCCGAAAAAGCAAGGAGCATTCTTGATCTCGGTTTGTAGGGGAAGGAGAGCACCAAAACCCTAGAACCTGTGCCTCGACCTCTCTGTGGTTGTGTTCTTCATCCAGAAGACAAGCCGAGGTGGGCTGGTGCACCGTCGTGGCCGCGCGCCTCCGGAGCCACCATCTTCTTCTTCCTCGGATCCGACCAAAGTGAGATCTCTTCCTCTTTGGTTTTTCTTGCTACCTAGATATCCTGAGCACCTCCCTCACCTCTTGGTGAACCACCCAGCCGAGCCCCGACCCTCGGGGTGCTCCCGGTCGCCGGCGGGGAAGTTGCACCCGCCGGACTGCATGAATGCTCTGCCTCGAGCCAACACTCCACCCGATGGCTTTGGATCTGATCTAAATTGATCAGATCCTTCCTCTGGCACTCTTTACCATCTCCATGAAGTTTTATAGCACTTAGATTAGTGTGCACTTCGCAGATCCTAGCCCTAGTTTCGGGTTCTTGGTGTTGGCTGAGCAACGCGCCCTATCGCCGCCGTCGCTCCTCCGGCGCCGGCCAACCCTGGGAAGCTCCAAGCTTGCGCGGCTGAGGTGCTTTCCACCTCTGGAGGTTCAAGGAAGGTATTGCTCACATTAGTTTGAATCTTGACCGAGAGGCAAGAGAGGTCGGCCAACTCGTGCTCCATCAAGGAAGGTGCGGGATTCTCTTGCTCTAGCAACCACACCAAGCGTTCTGATGCCTCCCACAGGTGAGCCTCCCCTCTTTCTGGGTGTCTTTTAACTCATGCTCATGTTGGTTAAGGCTTGGAACCCCTGTATTATTGAGAGCCGCAAGTCGCGCTCTAGGTGTTTGTAAAAATGCCGAGTTGGCTCCAACCCTGTTCTGGCTGCTTGTCGACCACCCAATGGTGAGCCCTCGACTCCTGCAAGCCTCCTGAACATGATGCTCTTGCTTTATAATGAGTTGATCAAGTAGTTAGGTTAGTGTGGTAAACCAAGCTATTGTGAACTATGTAATCATGGACCCGATTGTGTTTTCGGGCTTCGTGTCCACTCAAACCAGTGAGCACGGGTTAGCTTGCGTCGAGATCTATCTACTGGAATTTACGGCTGTCACGCCCCGGGTGCAAATCAGGACCCGGGCCCGTCTACAGATCCGCCGTGCACATGGGATTTCCCGCGTACACGAAGCGCTGGTAACCTGCTCAGATATAAATGTACAATAAAAGAGCATAATACAGAGCTGAAATAGAAGAACCACATAGTATCTCAGACTGGAACTACAAATACCACTGTAATATGTACAATAATCTCCCAGCTCACCAAAATAGTACAACCAGCTGGCGGAAGCCAGACCCAAAATAAAAGGAGAATATCACAGTCTGAGTGGAGGGTACAACGTCTATCTACAGCTCTCAGTCTCCCAGGAGATCTATCTATTCAGCGATCCCCTTACCTCGATCAGCTGCCGATGGCCTAGCAGCTCCCGCAGATGACTCTGCAAAATAAAGGAGAAGAAAGAAACAGAAAATAATAATGGGGGTGAGAACTACCAGATAAACCAGCAGCCTCCCCTAGTGGGTAAAACCTCAACTCTGACGCACCCACTAGGACTACTAGAGGCAAAAGGGAAAAGGGGAAGTGGTAAGATACAAAAGATGCTGAAACAGGAAAACTACCACTACTATGCTGTCAAAACTGTATGCATGCATCAGAAATAGTATCTGTCCAATAAACCCAATCTAGCAACCGATACACGATCGGTATTGCCTGCTCAAGAACCAGTATCTGATCGGCACACGGCACGATCCCATAATATCCAATCGACCGGCACACGGCTCGGTCCTAAGCCTACTCCGGAGTGGCACTCGAGGGGAGCGACCCACACGAGTAAAATATCTCTGTCATCAGTATCACAAGTATCTCTGTAGCACATGTCTCAATATAGCAGGACTGGATCATGACTATGATCAAAGTGGGAAACTCCATCCACTACAGAAACCCAATCCCCAACTGATGCAATAAATAAACCAAACTCAACCCCAATCTGATGCAAGGATAAACATCTGGTCAACCGCCTACTGTCCGCGGTCACCGCAATACCCCACAAGTCCACAATCTAGCACAACCTTGGCTACACTATCCCAAACCCCTGCTCACACTTGAGCAACAACATATGAATGCAAAGGACAACAATGAAACATGTTCAAATCCCAATATGATAGTGTAGCAATGAATAGTGGCCTTACCTGATGTCCGGGCATGCATGCAACTGTCTTTATTTTTAAAAGTTGTAAAATAGTGTCAAAGGTTTAAAACAATTGATTTACTGAATAAAAGTCATTTGCATGCGAGATCATAGCCTTTGTCTCAATCACAGTGTCCCAATATAAGTCATCATATCATTTGTGGGGTTATATTAAATTTTAGGGGAGTTTGTCCCAGCGGTCCTTGTCATTTGTCATATTAATTTGTCCCAATGGTTCTCATTAATTGTCCTGTTAGTTGTCCTGTTAGTAGTCCTGTTAGTAGTCCTGTTAGTAGTCCTGTTAGTAGTCCCAATGGTTCTCATTAATTGTCATATTTTAGGGGATTTCTAGTAATCCCAGTGAGCTTGTCAAAAATGAGGTAAGCAACAACCGCCCACCTCGAACAGCTCAAACAACACCCCAGGTAGTCTCCTGGTTGTCCACAGTCCTCAAATCCTGCAAATCAACGCTCCCGGTATAAATACAAATCCCAAAAAGCACAATATTTGCTGTTTTTCAGACAGCACGGGAAAAGAGGAATTTTTCACCTCTAAAATGAGCTCCTAAAATCCCAGAAAAATCACGGTTGCGTTCCTCGCGAAGAGTAGATCAAAATCGACTCTTAAACGCCTCGATCTGACGCTCCTACGTCAAGATAAAAATCGGAGAAGTCGGTGCTGTCCAAAAACCATCACAGTAAAAAGGGGGGTCAAAGAGGACCTGGAAACTGTGCCAAAAGTACGAAACGGAGCAAAATGATCAACACGGAAATCGAAGCCCTACCTCTTACGGTCGCGCTGCCGCAAAAATCGTCCAAAAATTCCACCTGGTTAGCCCGCAGTGAATTTTCGACGGAACTGCGACGGGAAATGGGCCTAAAAGAAAATCGTCGCAGTGCGCCGCGTCGCAGATATCTCACTATCTGTAACTCCTAAATTCTGAGATTCTAGAGAGAGAAAGAAGAGAGAGAGAGGAACAACTTTCGTATAGGCACTTTCTCTGATTCTCTCTCTAGGCTCGGAAACCAAGGTGCAAAGAGGGGGTGGGGGACCTCTTATATAATGGGCCAAAAGGGAATATTCCCACACGGGATCTGATCCGAACACGAAACACCGAAACGGGCCAACCAGGAAGCGCCACGTGTCCCCAAACAGGAAACAGCCGGTGCAGGGCCAATCAGATTTCGCCACGTGTCCCACGTGGTGCACATGGCCGGTCCGCGCTCCGGGTCTTCCGGAAAATGTCGGCCAAGGGTGCTGCCACGTGTCACCATCCCACGTGCTTCTAGAAGCCGGCCAGCCAATGGGAAGCTGCCACGTGGCAAGGGGGATTCGGTGCACCCGGTGCACGCCAGGCCCATGGACCGCGCACCCGAGCCCTGCCCGCGCCTGCCCGCGCTGCCCGCGCTGCCCGCGCCGCGCGCCTCCGCGCTCCGCCGCTGCCCGCCGCTGCGCCGCTGCCCGCCGCCGTGCGCCGCCGCCCGCCGCCGCTCGCCGGCGGCCGCCGCCGGCCGGAACAGTAATTCCGGCCGGCGTTACTGTTCCGGTGAACAGTACCAAGTGCCGAAAAATAAAGCGAATATACCATTTTGACCGTTTTCGCGCGCTGAGTCCAAATCCGCCGTCCGTTTCGCCAAATTCTCATCCGAAATTTTGCCGAAAGCTCCCGGAAAATCCCATTTGCTCCGATTTTCGCGCAGAGTCTATTAAAAATATCCAATTTCGATTCTACAAGCTCCGATGCACTGTACAAGCTCCCCGCAGTCACTGTTTAATGTTGCACAGTTCCTGCGGGAGTCCGGATCATCACATCCTCCCCCACTAAAAAGAGTTTCGTCCTCGAAACGAGACTCAACAACAATCCTCAGTCCGATGTCTCGAATAAGTAGGGGTGAGCATCCCTCATCTCCGACTCGAGCTCCCATGTAGCCTCGCGCTCGTCATGATTGCTCCATTGGATTTTCACATAGGGAATGGCCCGACTGCGCAATTCTCTCACCTCTCGATCCAGAATTCGCAGTGGGCGCTCCTCATACCTCAAATCCTCGCTAATCTCCAGCGGTGTGAAGTCGATGACGTGGGATGGGTCGAAGACATACTTCCTCAAAGAAGAAACATGAAATACATCATGGACACCAGCAAGCCTCGGAGGAAGTGCAAGTCGGTAGGCAACTGGCCCGATACGCTCCAATACCTCAAAGGGTCCAATGTATCGGGGGCTAAGTTTCCCACGAATGCCGAATCTCCTGATTCCTTTGGACGGCGAGACTTTCAGGAATACATGATCTCCAACCTGAAACTCTAAGTCTCGTCGCCGAACATCGGCATAACTCCTTTGTCGGCTTTGGGCGGTCTGAAGATGCTGTCGAATCACTCGGACCTTCTCTTCTGCCTCTATCAAGACATCTGGTCCCAAGGTCCGCCTCTCGCCCACGTCACTCCAATAAAGCGGTGATCGACACTTGCGTCCATACAACGCTTCAAACGGAGCCATCTGAATGCTCGCTTGAAAGCTATTGTTGTACGCGAACTCAGCTAAAGATAAGTGTCGAATCCACCCTCCGCCGAAATCCAAGACGCAAGCCCTCAGCATGTCCTCCAGGATTTGTATCGTCCGCTCTGACTGCCCATCAGTCTGCGGATGAAAAGCTGTACTGAACCTGAGTTCAGTCCCCAAGGCTGTTTGCAAACTTTTCCAGAAATGCGAAACAAACCTCGGGTCTCTATCTGATACAATGGAGGCTGGTACTCCATGTAATCTCACTATCTCATCCAGATATAACTGGGCTAGTCGCTCAAGTGGCCACGTAGTCTGCATGGGCAGAAAGTGCGCCGACTTGGTAAGTCGATCCACGACTACCCAGATAGCGTCTGCTCCTCCCTGTGCCCTCGGAAGTCCGACCACGAAATCCATCGTAATGTGGTCCCATTTCCACTGGGGAATTGGGAGACTCTGTAACTTGCCAGCTGGCACTCGATGCTCAGCTTTCACCTGCTGACAAGTTAAACACTGAGCCACAAATCTCCCGATATCCCTTTTCATGCCATTCCACCAGAAGTGTGCCTTGAGGTCCTTATACATCTTAGTCCCACCAGGATGTAGGGTATAAGGTGTATAATGGGCCTCTCGCAATATCTGCTCTCGGATCTCCGCATCCGCTGGCACACATGCTCGGTTCCTGTACCTCAGTACTCCCGAGGCATCTACCGTAAAGTCCCCTGACTGATTACTCGGAATTTGATCTCTAATCCTGGTCAAGTGGGGGTCCTCACTCTGTTTCTCCTTGATCCTGTCCAGCAGAGTGGGCTGCACGACTAAAGATGTCAGTCTAGCAGAGACCCCAGGGGACACAACCTCTATCTCGAGCCGTCTCATCTCCTCTAATAGCGGTGCCTGGTCTGTGATCAACATAGACAAACTTTGCACCGCTCTCCTACTCAAGGCGTCAGCGACCACATTAGCTTTGCCTGGGTGGTAGAGAATATCTACATCATAATCCTTTAATAGCTCTAACCACCTACGTTGCCTCAAATTCAGCTCCTTTTGCGTGAACAGGTATTTTAGGCTCTTGTGGTCGGTGTAGATTTCACAGTGCTCTCCATATAGGTAATGACGCCAAAGCTTTAGTGCAAACACTACAGCAGCAAGCTCCAAGTCATGGGTAGGGTAATTCTTCTCGTAATCCTTGAGTTGCCTTGATGCATAAGCAATTACCCTCCCTTCTTGCATCAACACACAACCAAGTCCACTGTGTGATGCGTCACTGTAGATCACATATCCTTTTCCCATAACAGGGAGGGAAAGGATAGGAGCGGTCATCAATCTATTCTTTAGCTCCTCAAAGCTTTTCTGACAGTCCTCACTCCAGATAAACTTCACTCCTTTACGCGTCAAGCGAGTGAGGGGTGTGGAAAGCTTCGCAAAGCCTTCCACAAACCGACGATAATACCCAGCTAAACCCATAAAGCTACGCACCTCAGAAACCGTCGTCGGTCGGGGCCAATCTCGGACTGCCTCAATCTTCGCCGGGTCTACCGCCACACCTGCGGCGGAAATCACATGGCCCAAGAAGACTACCTCCCGAAGCCAAAACTCGCACTTTGCCAGCTTGGCATACAACTTCTTCTCTCGCAGAAGTTGCAGCACAATCCTTAAGTGCTCCTCATGCTCAGCATCACTTCGGGAGTAGATCAAGATATCATCAATGAACACTACCACGAATCGATCCAAGTATGGTCGGAAGATCCGGTTCATTAAATCCATGAATGCGGCAGGGGCATTAGTTAGCCCAAAAGGCATAACTGTAAACTCATAATGCCCGTACCGTGATCTGAATGCCGTTTTCGGAATATCCTCGGCCTTCACCTTCAACTGGTGGTAACCGGATTGCAGATCTATCTTAGAGAAGACACAAGACCCTTGCAGCTGATCAAAAAGATCATCGATGCGCGGCAAAGGGTACTTGTTCTTGATGGTCACTTTATTTAATTCCCTATAGTCCACACAAAGTCGAAGTGACCCATCTTTCTTCTTCACGAATAGCACCGGCGCTCCCCAAGGCGACACACTCGGCCTAATAAAGCCCTTATCCATTAAATCTTGGAGTTGCGCCTTAAGCTCTCGCAACTCAGCCGGTGCCATCCGGTAAGGAGCCTTTGAGATTGGCGCAGTTCCTGGAACTACGTCAATCACAAACTCAATCTCCCTATCTGGCGGCATGCTAGTCAGCTCAGGTGGAAAAACATCCGGAAACTCGCGGGCAATAGGGATATCCCCGAGTTCCGGCGCCGCCGTAGGCCCCTCAACAACACTAGCCAAAAAGGCTACACATCCTCGATGGATCATCTGCCTCGCTCGGGAAGTCGAAATCATAGAGGCAAAGAAAGCACTCTGACATCCCCGGTATACCAACATCTCCTGGCCTGGCTCTCTAAAAGTGACGGTCCTTGCGGCACAATCAATAGTCGCAAAGTACCGAGCCAGCCAGTCCATTCCGAGGACCACATCGAAGTCCTTCAGCTGTCTCAAGACCAACAGGTCTGCTGGCATAATCCAGGACTCGATTTGCATCGGGCAGGACCAACAACACTCCTCCACGTGCAAGGTGTGATCGGGAATCTGAACCTCTCGTGCACGTGGCAAAAGTCCTACCTCTAACCCATGTAATGATGCAAATGATCTACTAATAAAAGAATGCGATGCTCCAGTATCAAATAAAGTACGAGTCCTAATGCCAGAAAGTAAGGTGATACCTGCCACCACATGATCTGCTGCCGAAGAGTCCTCTACCTGCGCAGCATACACTCGCCCACTCTGAGCTGGAGGGCGATAATCCGTGGGATGGGAAGAAGATGGCCTGCTTGCTGGAGCATAGGGCCGCTGAGCCGTCGACCGCTGCTGCGATGAAGATGGAGCAGATGCTGAAGAGGGGTGGCGGGGGCCGAAAAGGGGCACGAAGCTCGAATGTGCCCAGGCTGTCCACATCCATAACAGCGACCCCACCGCTGGTCGCAGGTGCTGGGAAAATGCTGGCCTCCACAGAAAATACAATTACCGGGGGTTCGTGGTTGTCGGGTTGCTGTTGAGACTGCCGCTGTCGCTGAGGCTGCCGCTGCGACCCACGCTGCGACGACTGTGATCTTTGCTGCTGCTGCCGCTTCTGGGACTTCTGGGATCCACCAGGCCCTCGTCGCTCGGACCGTCCTTGGCCGGGGAACTGTGACTGCGGCGGTCGTGGCGGCCTCCACGAACTAGATTGTCCCCCAACCTCCGGTGCCGGTCGCTTCGCCCCCGGGATCACTACGGGAGCTGGAGCTACCTCCTCCATCACTACCTCCCCGCACTCAACGTAGAGTGCCTGCTCCATCGAGGCCTCCAAGGTCTGCAACCTACGCGAGCGAACCAATTGAAAAAGGTCCCGGCGCAACCCTCGCTCGAACATGTAGATCCGGTGCGCCTCGTCCCTGGCCACGTTCGGTACACATGCCAACAATTGATTGAAATTGGCAATGTACTCGTGTACGGGCCGATCTCCTTGGCGGAGGTTTCTCAACTGTTCCTCCAACCTCTGCCGGACGCTTTCCGGAAAGAAAGCCCCGAGAAGGAGATTGCGGAATTCCGCCCAGGTTAGAAGCTGAGCCCCAGGCGGACCAGCCGGTCGAACACGCCGCCACCAAGCTTCGGCGTTGTGTTCCAAAAAGTTCGTCGCCAATATCACCTGATATCGTTCCTCGATAAACAACATCTCAAAACGTCGCTCCATCGCCGTGATCCACGACTCTGCCTCCCACGGCTCAGTACTCTGCCCCGAAAAATGGGGTGGGTCAAACTGGCGGAACCTCATCAACAAGTCCACCACTCCCCGCTGCTCTGCCGGGGTCAGAGATCCTGTCAGCCCAGTCGGCTGTCCACCAGTACCCCGAGTAACAGGGGATGCCGGGGTCACCGGTACAACTGGAGGATTCACAGCAGGGGAAGAAGGTACGGGAGAATTCTCCGGGGTGCTACAACAGGCTGCGCCCTCTGTTCTAACATCTGCGTCAGCCGGCTCATGGCCTCCTCCTGACGCCGAACAGCTTCAGACATCTGGGCCATCTGAGCCTGCAACTCTTGCACCTCACCCTGCTGGCCCTGCTCGGACTCCTCCTGATCGGACTCAGGGGAATCCGGCTGAGAACGCGTCAACATCCTACGTCGCGGAGGCATCCTACCACAAGAAATCACTCTCAGTATCAAACCCCACACGACCCAATCTAGCGAAAGTCAAAGACATCCCCCTATTTCTGTGACTTTATGTTGTCTGCAGCCAACATAACTGTCCACCAGAAATTGGGTATGTCGATCCCTCTTCTCTCACTGGAAGAGTCAAACAATAAATCAACGACTTTCGCAAAATGCCACGTCTCTCATGCCCTATTATCCTAGGGTCTGCCAAAAGCCTAGGGTTTCCTAAGTCCCAACTGAACTATCCCTAAGCTCTGATACCAACTTAATCTGTCACGCCCCGGGTGCAAATCAGGACCCGGGCCCGTCTACAGATCCGCCGTGCACACGGGATTTCCCGCGTACACGAAGCGCTGGTAACCTGCTCAGATATAAATGTACAATAAAAGAGCATAATACAGAGCTGAAATAGAAGAACCACATAGTATCTCAGACTGGAACTACAAATACCACTGTAATATGTACAATAATCTCCCAGCTCACTAAAATAATACACCCGCTGGCGGAAGCCAGACCCAAAATAAAAGGAGAATATCACAGTCTGAGTGGAGGGTACAACGTCTATCTACAGCTTTCAGTCCCCCAGGAGATCTATCTATTCAGCGATCCCCTTACCTCGATCAGCTGCCGATGGCCTAGCAGCTCCCGCAGATGACTCTGCAAAATAAAGGAGAAGAAAGAAACAGAAAACAATAATGGGGGTGAGAACTACCAGATAAACCAGCAGCCTCCCCTAGTGGGTAAAACCTCAACTCTGACGTACCCACTAGGACTACTAGAGGCAAAAGGGAAAAGGGGAAGTGGTAGATACAAAAGATGCTGAAACAGGAAAACTACCACTATTATGCTGTCAAAACTGTATGCATGCATCAGAAATAGTATCTGACCAATAAACCCAATCTAGCAACCGATACACGATCGGTATTGCCTGCTCAAGAACCAGTATCTGATCGGCACACGGCACGATCCCATAATATCCAATCGACCGGCACACGGCTCGGTCCTAAGCCTACTCCGGAGTGGCACTCGAGGGGAGCGACCCACACGAGTAAAATATCTCTGTCATCAGTATCACAAGTATCTCTGTAGCACATGTCTCAATATAGCAGGACTGGATCATGACTATGATCAAAGTGGGAAACTCCATCCACTACAGAAACCCAATCCCCAACTGATGCAATAAATAAACCAAACTCAACCCCAATCTGATGCAAGGATAAACATCTGGTCAACCGCCTACTGTCCGCGGTCACCGCAATACCCCACAAGTCCACAATCTAGCACAACCTTGGCTACACTATCCCAAACCCCTGCTCACACTTGAGCAACAACATATGAATGCAAAGGACAACAATGAAACATGTTCAAATCCCAATATGATAGTGTAGCAATGAATAGTGGCCTTACCTGATGTCCGGGCATGCATGCAACTGTCTTTATTTTTAAAAGTTGTAAAATAGTGTCAAAGGTTTAAAACAATTGATTTACTGAATAAAAGTCATTTGCATGCGAGATCATAGCCTTTGTCTCAATCACAGTGTCCCAATATAAGTCATCATATTATTTGTGGGGTTATATTAAATTTTAGGGGAGTTTGTCCCAGCGGTCCTTGTCATTTGTCATATTAATTTGTCCCAATGGTTCTCATTAATTGTCCTGTTAGTTGTCCTGTTAGTAGTCCTGTTAGTAGTCCCAATGGTTCTCATTAATTGTCATATTTTAGGGGATTTCTAGTAATCCCAGTGAGCTTGTCAAAAATGAGGTAAGCAACAACCGCCCACCTCGAACAGCTCAAACAACACCCCAGGTAGTCTCCTGGTTGTCCACAGTCCTCAAATCCTGCAAATCAACGCTCCCGGTATAAATACAAATCCCAAAAAGCACAATATTTGCTGTTTTTCAGACAGCACGGGAAAAGAGGAATTTTTCACCTCTAAAATGAGCTCCTAAAATCCCAGAAAAATCACGGTTGCGTTCCTCGCGAAGAGTAGATCAAAATCGACTCTTAAAACGCCTCGATCTGACGCTCCTACGTCAAGATAAAAATCGGAGAAGTCGGTGCTGTCCAAAAACCATCACAGTAAAAAGGGGGGTCAAAGAGGACCTGAAAACTGTGCCAAAAGTACGAAACGGAGCAAAATGATCAACACGGAAATCGAAGCCCTACCTCTTACGGTCGCGCTGCCGCAAAAATCGTCCAAAAATTCCACCTGGTTAGCCCGCAGTGAATTTTCGACGGAACTGCGACGGGAAATGGGCCTAAAAAGAAAATCGTCGCAGTGCGCCGCGTCGCAGATATCTCACTATCTGTAACTCCTAAATTCCTGAGATTCTAGAGAGAGAAAGAAGAGAGAGAGAGGAACAACTTTCGTATTTGGCACTTTCTCTGATTCTCTCTCTCGGCTCGGAAACCAAGGTGGGAAATGAGAGGGGGTGGAACCTCTTATATAATGGGCCAAAAGGGAATATTCCCACACGGGATCTGATCCAAACACGAAACACCGAAACTGGCCAACCAGGAAGCGCCACGTGTCGCCCAAACAGGAAACAGCCGGTGCAAGCCCACTCAGATTTCGCCACGTGTCCACGTGGTGCACATGGCCGGTCCGCGCTCCGGGTCTTCCGGATCCTGTCGGCCAACGGGGTGCTGCCACGTGTCACCTTCCCACGTGCTTCTAGAAGCCGGCCGCCAATGGGGAAGTGCCACGTGGCAAGGGGGATGTTCGGTGCTCCCGGTGCACGCCAGGCCATGGACCGCGCCCCGCGCCTGCTGCCCGCGCCTGCCCGCGCTGCCCGCGCCGCGAGCCTCCGCGCTCCGCCGCTGCCCTGCCGCTGCCCGCCGCCGTGCGCCGCCGCCCGCCGCCGCTCGCCGGCGGCCGCCGCCGGCCGGAACAGTAATTCCGGCCGGCGGTTACTGTTCCGGTGAACAGTACCAAAGTGCCGAAAAATAACGCGAATATACCATTTCGACCGTTTTCGCGCGCTGAGTCCGATTCCGCCGTCCGTTTCGCCAAATTCTCATCCGAAATTTTACCGAAAGCTCCCGGAAATTCCCGTTTGCTCCGATTTTCGCGCAGAGTCTCTTAAAAATATCCAATTTCGTTTCTACAAGCTCCGAAGCACTGTACAAGCTCCCCGCAGTCACTGTTTAATGTTGCACAGTTCCTGCGGGAGTCCGGATCATCACAACGGCGTAGGTTAAAACCTCCCGGATTGTGAGAACGAACTGAAACAGTGTTTAAATTAGTGTATTTATGCAATTTTAAAGAACACTATGGACCAAGTTGCAAATGTGACTTTGTGGACTGTCTTGGACAGTGTGTATGTGATCTCTAAGCTTTTTGTTAGAGGTCCGTTGGTCTTCGTTGAGCGGGAATCGGTTAACGTACCGTAAATCGGCGAAATCGTCAGTTTAACGGCTTTCAGCGCGAATTTCGCGTACTTCGATGTAATAGAACAGTTTATAGATGTTGTTATCTATCCCTAGTTATCCCCGACGCTGTTCTGGCTGATCCAGTGGCTTTTGTTTCGCGTCGGGAGCCCTCAAAGCAAAAATCGGCTTTTCGGGAGCTTCGCGAGTATTTATGGCGTCGATTTAGCACCGATATTTACAAATTGGTCCCTAGCTGCCCGAACATCTTAAATAAATCATTATGGGTCTGCATGTGAAGTTTCATCATGATTGGACACTTGTAGACTCTTGTTGGGTTATTGTCAGTGTTTAGTGGATTCCGAAAAATGCGATAAAAGTCGAGACTTGACTAAGTTCCCCGTTTAAACATTCTGTCCCTGTAGTGTTGTCAGGTGGGTATGAGTGAGTCTGTTACTGATGTTAGTTATTGTTCAGGGCCCAGCAGTTCAGCACCAGCACCCCAGTAGTCCAGCGGGATTCGGGACTGCCTACACTGAGGTGGGTTTATCTTCGGTCCAAGTTTTATCTTTTCGGCCATCTGGGTGCTTTAGTTAGTCGGACACCTGTTTTTGATATTAGTCCTGATCTTGCATTTATGCTATACCATCATAGACTGCTTTTATTCTGCTTTACTTGGACATACCTTGTTTATTTGTCATCAGATTTATATATCTCAGTACAGTAGTCTTGCTTGGTCTTATCATGCCTGTTGATTGATACACTGCTTTTGTGTCGAGTTATTCTTGTACTTATATTCCAGATATGTATGATTAACCATGATTGATATACAGACATCTGCATCCCTGTGGGGATTTCCGAAATATTGCCGATTACCCGGTCTGTGGACCGTGAGCTTGAGCATTAGCATTATGATGGTTGTGCACCTGCTGTTCACTCGCGTACGCTGTGGGATTGATCCCCCACATTGCGTTCTTTACTGGTAAAGGGTCTGGTTGATCCGTGAGCAATCCCCTCTTGCTGTATCACTGGGTACGGGGAGCTCCTCAGCTGTACCGATATAAGAAAACTTTCGGCTGTACCGTTAGATACGAGGATCCTCTCGTCTATATCAATGGTATGGGGTTGCTGTTCAGCTCGGCTAGGTGGAATCCAGTATGGTTGTGGTTGGTTCTGCTTTGATATCTTCGCCTGAGGTCCCCGTGACCAATAGTGGCATCGATTGGATACTTGCTTTTCATTATTGATGCATAGTGTATATTTCCGTGTTCTAGCATGCTTTACTGATTCATTCTGTACCCATATCTGCTCAGATATATCTTTGACATATCTTTGGTCTTTTATTGATTATTCAGCTTTACCTATGGATCTATTTACTATCACCAGATTATTGTATCCAGTAGGTACGATTAGTTATTTCTCAGCTCGTCGTGCCCACTGGGATACACTGTCGATATATCTCACACCCCCTGGGTGACTATTTTTCAGGTCGTTCGGGTGTTGGGATGTCGGGACACGCTGGTGAGGCTGTTGCGATAATGCCGACCATTATGTCACCAGTATACTTTATCTTCAGCATTATGTTTTAAAATATTGTAAAATGATTAATAATGTATGCGTAGTTTAGACTACTCTGGTGTTGGCTGTAAGTGCTTAATCGTGCATGTATAGGAAAGGCTCTGTCCAAATGGACAGGAAATTTACTATACATGTGGCGATCTGCTCACGCCTGAAATGATTTAAACTCTGATTTCAAAAAAAATATATATTAACCTGCATTTCAAAACTCGGGGCGTGACACCCTTTGATCATTAGGTCAATAATATTGAAGAGATTTGAAATTTGGTTTCTAGATACTTCCAGTGGCATAGATCATGGATTATGTTCAACGATGCCGCTCACCGATTTGGAAGCTCCATCATCGAAAAAAATTGGATGACAATGGAGTCTATTTACTACTGATAGCATTCTAGCTCAACTCTCTCTCTCTCTCTCTCTCTCTCTCTCTCTCCTTATATATATATATATATATATATATATATATATATATATATATATATATATTATATATATATATATATATATATATATATATATAAGTGCTTGGTGCTATCAATATCAAAGTAGCTGGACTCTCTCTCTCTCTCTCTCTCTCTCTCTCTCTCTCTCTCTATATATATATATATATATATATATATATATATATATATATATATAGCTAGGCTGGAATACTATTAATAGTACCAAGTCATTGGTGCTATTAAGTTTTTAACCCTTAGATTAAAAAATATATGGTTGAGATGATAGTGGGCCCCTTGGGTTTAATAGGTGGTTGGGAAATAGTAAAATCTAACGGGCGAAAATGATCAAAAGAGTTGATCTCAGGGTAGAAAACTTGATAGCACAAAAAACTTGGTACTATTAATAGTATAGTAGCCGGACTATATATATATATATATATATATATATATATATATATATATATATTATATATATATATATATATATATATATATAGTCTGACTACTATATTTATAAAAGTACAAATAATTGGTGGTTGTAAGTTTTTTACCGTTAAACCTATTCCTTTAACTAACCCCTTAGATCATGCTATTCCACCAACCACCCACTGAACCCAAGGAATATATAGTCTAACTACTATATTTATAAAAGTACAAATTAATAATTGGTGGTTGTAAGTTTTTTACCGTTAAACCTATTTCTTTAACTAACCCCTTAGATCATGCTATTCCACCAACCACCCACTGAACCCAAGGAATATATAGTCTGACTACTATATATAAAAGTACAAATAATTGGTGGTTGTAAGGTTTTTACCGTTAAACCTATTCCTTTAACTAACCCCTTAGATCATGCTATTCCACCAACCACCCACTGAACCCAAGGAGCCCACTATCATCCTAACCGCATATTCCTTCATATAAGAGCTAGAAATCTACAAGCACTAATGAGTTGGTATTTTTAAAAGCATGGAAACTAAATTATACATATATATATATATATATATATATATATATATATATATATATATATATATATATATATATATATATATATATATATATAATATAGATGAGAGAGAGAGAGAGAGAGAGAGAGAGAGAGAGAGAGAGAGAGAGAGAGCTTATATATTTTCAAAAGTACAAACTCATTCATACTTGTGAATTTTACACTATTGAATTTGTATTGGGATCCGTATTATTATAAAAGTATTTAAGAAGAGAGAGAGAGAAAGAAAATACAATTGTACAAATCTCAATATAAATCAAATGGTGAAAAATTCACAAATATGAATGAGTTTGTACTATATATATAGAGTAGAGTTTATATACTTTTAAAAGTACAAATCCAACTATGCTTGTGGTTTTTTTATCATTGGATTTGCATTGAGATTTGTGCTATTGTAAAGTCGACTAAAGAGAGAGAAAGAGAAAGTACAATAGCACGGATCTCAATGCAAATCTAATGGTAAAAAAATCACAAGTATATTTAAGCTTGTGATTTTGAAAGTATATATGCCCTACTTTATATATATATATATATATATATATATAGAGAGAGAGAGAGAGAGAGAGAGAGAGAGAGAGAGAGAGAGAGTAAGTAGAGCTTATATGTTTTTAAAAGCACAAGTCCATCCATGCTTGTGAATTTTTTACCGTAGGATTTGCATTGGAATTTGTGCTATTATAAAGTCAACTAATGAGAAGACTAACACTTCAGAGAACCTCACGATTTTGCTCATTAAGTCAGGCGACCAAATTCAAGAATTCTGTATATTTGGTTTGCATGTGCAGTAGCACTTTCAGGAGCTTTTAGGATTTTGGTGGAGAAAACAAAGAATTCAAGCCAAGGTGGAGATTGTTAGATATGTTTCGAATTCTAGAATCGAAAGGTTTTTTAACCCTATTCTGTTTTGCTTATCCAATTAAGATAGGTTTGAATATGCCTAATCTTAGTGGATTCGTATTTCTAGTTGTATTAGGATTTAGCCACTATTATAAATATACCATTATTCCATTGATTTAGTGCGGCGGATGAGAAGGAGTATGGGTGTATTTTAGGATTAGGGTTTTGTGAGAGAGCCATATTTTGTACACCACTTTGATTATAATGGAAGTCTCCGCTCTGTCTTCGCCCATGGACGTAGGCTAGTGGCCGAACCACGTAAATATTGTGTGCTTTATTTTTTTTCTCTCTTTTTCGATTCTCTTTTGGTATTTTCATGCCCAACGAACTAGATCTTTTTCACTTTTATCGTAACACTTTACTCTCTCTCTCTCTCCCTCTCTATATATATATATAGAGAGAAAGAGAGATAGCAGGGCTTGTGTGCTTTTAGAAGTACGGAGCCCTACGTGCTGCCAAGTTGTTTTTAATGTTGGAACTTCCGAATGGATGATCGGCTCCGTTATACTAGATCTAAAATATTTGAAGTATTTACAAATTAAATTTTGCGATTTTTCGATATCATTTACCTAGTGATAGAAATGGCTCAAAATCAACGACTGAAAATAAAAATCTCACAAAATATGATGATATGATATTAAAATTTTAGATCAAATATATTGATCTTGTTATATATAGCATAAAGAATTTTCTATCAAAATTTTACGTGATTTGAATATTTCTACACCGTTAAACTTGCAAACGGCTCACCGCAACCATTAAAATTGTTGATTTTAAGCTACTTTGATCACTAGGAAAATGATATAAAAAACTTACGAAATTTAATTTTTATGCTTTTTAAATACTCTAAATCAAGTTTAATGGAGTCGATCATTCATTCGGAAGTTCCAATATCGAAAACAACTTGGGAGCACGGAGCCTCCGTGCTTTTAAAACCATACAAGCCTAGCTCTCTCTCTCTCTCTCTCTCTCTCTCTCTCTCTCTCTCTCTCTATATATATATATATATATATATATAGGGGCAATTTCCTATATACCCTTAAAAATTTTTCTGTTTTCAGATTTACTCCTCTTAGAAAGCTAATATTAAAACTACCCTTCTTACGTTCCAACTTCTTTCCAAAATACCCCTAAAGTTAAACTCTGTTAGTGTACCGTTTGGAGCTGCCGTTATCTGTGTGAAATTACCATTTTGCCCTTTCAAATATACCCTAAATCCTAAACCCTAAAACCCTAAACCCTAAACCCTAAAACCCTAAACCCTAAACCCTAAAACCCTAAACCGTACCCTAAAACTCTAAAATCCTAAAAACCCTAAACCCTAAACCCTAAAACCCTAAAAAAAACTCTAAACTCGGGCAAAATAGGTATATCTGATAGTTTTCAACTCCGATTATTATTTAACTCTAATTTAACCCTAGTTAACTTAACAAAAGAAAACGGTATGGATATTTTTAATAACGGTGGAACGTATGAGGGATATATTGGAAAGAAAAAAATAAGAGGTGTAAATCAGATATTTCTTAAGATTTCAGGGGTACACAGGCAATTATTCCATATATATATATATATATATATATATATATATATATATATATATATATATATATATATATATAATTCGGCTATTATACTTGTAAAAGTATCAAGTAATTGGTGCTTGTAAGTTTCCTACCGTTAGATCTACCATTTTGACTAATTTTATCTCTTGGGTCATTCTATTCCACCAATTACTCACTTAATCTAAAAAAATCATTATTATTCTAACCACATATCTTTTTATCTAAGGGCTAAAAATTTATAAGTATCAATAACTAATAATTTTTTCTGAAGAAACTTTTTTGTTGAAATGCAAAAGAAACAGGTAAGTGCAATCCAAATATATCAAAAGACTCAAATAAAATAGTACACATGATGCATATATAAGAAGATAAATATAAGTTATTATATAATAATTCCAATGTAAATTTTAAAAAAAAAATTACATGTTGTGCTTCATAGCAAGGAAGATAGAATTAGCATTTTCTGTTATATTTGTCTGTTTCTTACTTTTATTTTGTTATTTTTTAAAAAAAATTGTATTCATTTTTGGCCAACAAATTTGTGGTAACTCTAGATGCACCAATAAAATTTTTATTTCAAAATATGGATTTGAACTAATTATGATCCTGGCGAAACAAAGAAAACTTAGGACTAGCTCTTAAAAATTAAACTGTTCTGGCAAAAAAAATAAATATTCAGAAATAATTATTAAATTATACGGAATAATTATTATTTTTTAAAAATTTAGCTCTTAAAAATTAAACTGTTCTGGCAAAAAAATAAATATTCAGAAATAATTATTAAATTATACGAAATAATTATTATTTTTTAAAAATTTAAACTTATAGAGATCGATATCTTTATATTTTTATATTTAATATTTTCTTTCACGTCTGGATTTAAAAAAATTTAATACGTTCATTATATAGTGTGCCACCCTAATAATTTCACATCGAATATGAATGAAATTGTGATTTGATATATAAGAGAAAATGGATACTAATAATAATAATCGAATTTAAGTATTTTGGACTATTATGTAGTGTGATACCTCAATAATTTCACATCGAATGTGAATGAAATTATGATTTGGTGTATAAGGAATAATGGACACTAGTAATAATAATCAAATTTAAATATTTTGGACCAGTGGTTTAGACCCAACGAGTTATTATTGTTAGTTGGCTAGATCGTTACACTTAGTATTAGAGTCAATCACTAGCCGGAAGTGTATGACGAGTCTCGTTTGAATATGAATCTAGTCTCACATCGCCTAGTAATTTTAAATTGTGCATGTAATTGAACGAAGACATCAGGTTTAAACGAATTGTGCGACAGGTTTAAACGGGATAAGTCTTTGACACTCTAATAATCCCACATATAATGAACACTAGTAGCTTAAGCATTTTAGGCCGTTGGTTTAAGCCCAACGAGTTATTATTGCTAATGGACAGAATCGTTATACTAACTTAAAAGAGTTTGGTATAAATAGAATTAAAAATCTTTTACAATAAAATTATAATAAATTATATAAAATAATTATTATTATTTAAAAAATTAATATTATAAAAAATAATAATTTTATATTTTTATATTTAACAACTTGTCGGCCATAACACTCTTCTTTTGTACATCCTACACTCCACCCCATTCTGAAGTGGGACGGACCATCTCAGGATGGAGTGGGGTGTAGAATATACACACTTATATATATATATATTCTTTTTTTTATTCTTATTGAAGGGACAACTCAGCCCCATCACTGAAGGACCTGCCATTGTTGGACCTCAAGGGGTTCTTAATTTCTCTGCTCCTGCATGTGGCTCTCTCGGAGCCAGTGTTCTATTGGGTGCACAGGTGTTTCCACAAGGGCTATCTCTTCACCTACTACCACTCTCTACATCACTCATCCCCAGTGCCCCAGCCCTTCACAGGTATGTAAAACCAAACCAAACAAAAAAAAAAGATAAAAATATAAAATATAAAAAAGCATTAACGTAGGATAAAAGAGAGCTCTTAATGTGGAAATAAAACCTCCAGCTTTCCTCGAGGTGACATAGATCGGTTGGGAGTTTTCATGCATTAAATGATGCTCGGTTGTTGATGATTAATTGCATCCACCTGGTCTATAGACCGTGGTCTTCGAACTCAAAAATCTAAATAAGTTATATTCAAATGTAAGTAGAAATAATTTGCCACATCTTAATATATATATATATATATATATATATATATATATATAAAATAAAGGAGCATGCTATCTATTTCGTTTATAAAAAGAATGAATTAGACCGCACGAGGAAAATAGTAGAATTCGGTCGAAGCAAAACAAAAATAAATACAGTTTAGAAAATTTTAAAATTTTCGATAAAAGAAATACTAAATATACATTCTTTATAAAATGGAGATATGATAAAAAATTACTTCAAATGATTTTTAAAAACACTCCATCTAATAAATAAATAAAATATATAATATACATCTCTTTTAAAATATAGACGTGTAGTACTCTTTCTGTAATGCTACTTTATTGGAAAAAGTTTCTTTCATGGAATTGCCGTCTGATCTTATTGATAGCTAACAGTGGGTTTGCATGAGCCTTTTTAAAAATAGCACTTTTATTTTATGTATGAAAAATCATTAGGCTAAAACTTAGAGTACTCTCTACAATACAACAAAATTAGGCTATAGCGATATTTTTAAGTGTTTCTAAAATTTAAAAAAAAATATCGCTGAAAAAAATACCACCACTTATTATAAGTGTTGCTATATGTGCCGTCGTTAGGATGTATAGCGACATATTTTTGTAATATGTCCTAAAAATATATCCCTATAACCTAATTTTGGATATAGATGGAATATTGATAGAATATTTATACAAAAGTGTCACAAACATATGTCCCTATAACCTAATTTTGTTGTAGTGATGTGATGGAAATAGGTAGATTATCTCTTCACGAGTTGTCCTAACATCAAAGCTCTATTAGGACTACTGTGATGGAAATGATAGATTATCTCTTTATGAGTTGTCTTAACATCAAAGCTCTATTAGAAGGACTGCTGCCAAATAAACAATCGGTACTCTCTTATGTGTCTATTTGGCCGTTATGGAATGAGAGCAAACTAAAAGGAACAATAGGGGGTTGGGAGTTAGAGACGATTGCCATCGCAACTAAAAAGGAACAATAGGGGGTTGGGAGTTAGAGACGATTGCCATCGCGTGGTATACTATCTGGTTAGAACAAAATAAACAAATTTTTGAACATTCTAAGTATCCGATGGATTACCTAGCGAGCGAGATTCGCTCACTTAGAAAGAGTTGGTCACACTGTAGTCTAGTTTATTTTTTAATTGAATAAAACGGTAGCACGCTATTTTCGTCTCAATAAAAAATATATTTAAAATCTCATTTTTATTTTCCATTTTAATGAATGTTCTAGACTTTCTTATTTGCCAAACATTATGCAAAGATGTAATTAGAGAATAATTTTAAAACCTAATTTGGCACTGCCGTGGCTAAATATATCTGTTTTTATATTTTGAATGATCCAAAAACCTTAAAAAAAGTTCTTATAATCACAATTGTTAATGGGAAAACATGTAACAATTAAAAAAATTTCTTTATTTAACGCAATCTAATATTTTACTATGCTTTTAACTTAAGACGCAGTTTGGTTCGGATATAAAAGAGAATGAACTCTTATTTTTTTCTTTATATTTCGATATAATTTGGAAAAAGAAAAAACAATAAATTTTTTTTTTTAAAGTACCTTTTGGTTCAAATAAAAGAGAGAATAAGTTCTTACTCTACTCAAACATAATTTTGGGAGAGAAAAAATAACAATTTCCTTTTTAGGCCGCGCTTGATAACAAAATAATATTTTAAAAAATAAATATTTTTATTTTTAGGATAATCTACTGTTCTATAATACAGAGGAATAAAAAAAATTGTATTTTATTTGATATTTATTTATTTTTTTAGAGAATAAGTTAGTATAAATCTGAAATTATTGTTCCATCTTTTTTGAAGAATAAATTTATTCCCACTTAAAAACAAACTTAATTAAAATAAATATAATGTTAATTATTAAATTAATTTTTTAATTAATTTATTATTTTAACTAATCTAATTATTTTATTAATTAATTGATTTATTATTTTGTTGTTATTTAAAAATATTTTCACTGTTAGTTAGTACATGTTACATCACTAGAGTTAAACCCGAATTAAACTTCAACTGGAGTTAATTAAAATAAAAAAGTTAAAATATTATTCTTGCCCATAATTTAGGAACAAATACGAAAAATTGGTGTCAAGGGTCTATTTCAAAGGAAATAAATTAAAATATTTTTTTATTCCTTATTTATGGATAAATAAGAAAAGTGAGTGACGTTATAAAGATGTATTTGAAATGATAAAATAATAATTTTATATAAAAAAAAAAAACAGTAGTTTCTAACTATTTACTAATAAAATCTAACTCTTAGCAGGTTAAAAAAAAAAATTAAATATTAAAAAAATATTTTTAATATTAGCCAGGATAAATAAAAATATATATATATAAAACTTTTTAAGAATATATAAACAGTTGCTTCATTTTTTCATAACTAAAATAATTAAAAGTAATTTTTTTGCACCTAAACTTTATAATAATTAAATATAATTTTAAAATATTTTTAAAAAATATTTTTAATATTAACTTTCTGAAAAAGATAAATAAAAAATTTAAAACTTTCTAAGAATATATAAATAAGTGTAGTTTTTCACGCCTTAACTTTATAATAATAACCAAATATAATTTTTTAATCACAAAATAATAAAATAAAAATAAGATAAATTAAAAAAATAAAATCAAAATCTATCATTAAGAAAAAATAATTAATAAATGCATGTTTGAACAACTGTTGTCAAACATCTAGCCCTTGCATGCAGGGAAAAACAGATGTGTGTTTACGACAGATGTATAAACATGTGAGTCTCTTACATTCGGTACTGGAATTAAATTTAAACTGTATATATTAGTGTGGAAGTAATATGAAACTTATAGCAAACAAATAGCATATACCTTTTTCCATTAAACAAAATATTTTTTAAAAAATATAATGAATAATTTGTTTTAATAAAAAAATTAGAGCAAATAAAATTTTAAATTAAATATTATTTTCATAAAATATAATTTGATTTTGATTATGATTTATCTTAATTTTTGTAAGGCTTTAATCAATTAATTAAAACGAAAAAATTAAATTTTACCAAATTTTTATCACATAATAAAATTTGAGGGCCAAAATGTAATTCATCCTAACTTACCCTCTTTATTCATCTTATTCCTTATTATCATACCAAATACAAAATCTCTTATCTCTGTAATCATTTCAAACGTTTTTTTACACTAGTTCCGTACTTTATATTTATCACTGGATTAACTAGTTCTGTTTTATTCCGTTACCAAACGGCCCTTAGGCAGCGTTTGGTAACGGGGATAAGAAAGGGATAACCCCTTTATCCCCGTTATTATACCCAAACGCAATATAGAGGGGTGAGAATTGCTAAACCCACCCCTTAGCGGGTTATCCTGGGATAACCCGCTAAGGGGTGGGTTTAGCAATTCCCACCCCCAGCCGGAATAGCGGAATAGCGGATAAATATTTAATATTTAATATTAATATTAAATATTAATATTTAATATTTATATAAATATTAAATATTAATATTTAATATTTAATATTTAATATTAATATTACAATTTAATATTTAATTATAAATATTATTTGAATTTTTTAATATTTATCTAAATTAAATATAAGGTTGATTAATACCATAAATTTATTTAATTTTAAATTATATCATAAAGGATAAAATAGTAAATAAAAATATTTATTCCCTCAATTCTTCTTATACCTCTATACCCAACCAAACATAAGTTTCTCTTATTCCTCTTATTTTCTTATTCATGTATAATTTACCAAACACAATTTTCTTTAAACCCGGTATAACTCTTAAACCTAACCAAACAGAAATTTACACTAATTCCTGCTAATACCATAACTTATACCTATTCCCGATATAACTAAATTTTTTTTATCCCTGAACCAAACGCAGCCTTAGTAAACCAAATATAATAAAGGACCTTCCCAAGTGGGAAAACTATAGTTCACAGGGTGTCAAAGAATATGATGAAATTATTGAAAAAAGTTATTTTTAATATTCATATTTAATATTTTATTAAAATATTTAAAATTCAAATTTTTGTTGACAGCTTTAAGATGTGAATTTAAGTTACATAAAAATTTGACAAAATTCAAACTAATAAAAAGTATTAAATAACTGTTATTTTTTATAAATTTAAGTTATCACCGCATAGCTAGCTGAAAATATGAAGCAAGTAAATTTTGAACTTGAGACCTCGGGTATCAATTATCAAATTCTTTGTTACTTACACTAGAAATGATATGAGATTAATGTTGAGGGCGCAGATTCTCATAGTAAAGAATAATGAAACATTCATTATACTCAAGTTACTCAAAAATAATAATAATAATAATAATAATATTATTATTATTATTATTATTATTATTATTATTATTATAGCACTGTTCCAAGTTGCAGTTTAGTCTATAATATACAAATTTTAAATTTTATATACATACATTTTAAGACTTTATTTGAGATTGCAGGTAATGTTAATAATTCAAACTTAATTTAAAAATTAGTTAGAGAAAGAGTTTATCTAAATTATATTTAAAAGTTTATTTATAATTATTTAAAGTAAAAATTAGATTTATGATTTGTTATGATTTAATAGCTGGTAATTAGATGAAGTGAGGGACACAGTAGGCATGGCCGCATGCATAGGGTCAAGAATATCGGTGATGGTGTAATTGTAATTAAATATTTTTTGTTGATAAAATATTAATTTTTTTTCAATATCTCTTTTTTATTTTATTGTATTCTAGAATTTTAGAATTTGAATTATATAATTAGTATAGCGTGAATAACGATTCTAATAATTGATATTAGAAATTTTTTACGCTTCCAACAAAATGCAATTCTATATAGAAAAAAAAAGATGATAAAAAGAAAAATTCTCTCATAAATGATAATGCGTAAACTCATAGAATATTCTCTTTGTAAATTATTAATATATTAAAAAGTAAAGTTTAATTTATCTTACTATAAATTAGCATAATTTTATTTTGACATCTTGTGATTTAAAAAATTATACTTAACTATCTATTCTGTGGTTTATGTGGTTTAATGTGTTCGTACTTTGTTACCATATATAGTTAAAAAGCTACAACTATCATATAATTTTATTTTTATTTTATTATAATGATATATTGTTAAACATAGTATTATCCTGTAATTTCAAATATCTTACTTTGCTATTTATTTATGTTATAATTTTTTTTAATAAAAAAAAATTATATAGTATATTATTTCATTCAAGATAATTTACCAAAGTTCGATAGAACGAACTTTAAACGATAAAAAATTAATTTTCTATATTTTTTAGAGTCTCAATTACTAAAATAAAATTTAAAATGAAAAATAAAAAAATTTTATCATATATTTTTTAAATACTAAATTTATCATTGGTTGGAAAAATTTTATCAATAAAAACCATAGAGAAAGTATATATAGAGAAATTTAGCAAAAATTTACAGAAAAAAAATTAAAAAAAGTTAAATTTTATGACGAAAGCATAAAAATCATGACGAAATTGGAAAAAAAGAAAAAAATCCTAATCAAGATTTAACAGGTCAAAAATGTGATTTGAAGTTATTTTACTTTTATAATATACGTCTTGTTGTGTTGTATCAGTATGTAAAACATACCGATATATTATAGATCATGTACATGTAATGCATCAGTATATATATATATACAAATAGCATTGCAAATATATATATATATATATATATATATATATATATATATATATATATATATATATATATATATATATATATATATATATATATATTTGCAATGCTATTTGTATATTTATTTTTAAACATATATTTTATATTTTATTTATTCAAGAGTGAAGTATAGTTTACTGATCATTTCAATAAAATCTATTTTATTCTGAAATAAATGAAATATAAAATATACACCTATTTTGAAATATACATCTAAAATTTATCATATATATATATATATAATAGAATTTATATGCTTTTAAAAGTACAAGTCTATTCATATTTTTGAATTTTTTACTATTAAATTTGTATTGGAATATGTATCTTTTAGTTTATCTTTTTTTTAGTTGATTTTATAAAATTATAAATTTTATAAAATTTATAATTTTAATATAAATTTTAATAAAAAATTTATAAATATGATGAATTTGTATTTTTAAAAAGCATATAAATACTACTCTGTACATATATATATATATATATATATATATATATATATATATATATATATATATTGAACGTACGTAGCGGCGAATACAGTCCAAACGCGATAATAATGTAAAGAAAGCGACAAAAGCAAGTGGGAAAAAGAGTACGCATCAGCATTTGTCGACGTGTCGCATCGTGTTCCATGTGGTCCCACACTCACCGACGACCCAATCCAACGGCACCGGAGCTTTGAGGATGGTTACGGACGGATCAGATGGGACGCACGTGGCGTAGACTGGGGCGCACGTGACACTTCCTATTCCAAAATGGATGCGCCCTCCACAGGCGGTGGTCCTCTCACTTTAGATCCGCAAACGTATCCGTTCGATCCGTCCTAAATAAAATATTAAATATATAAATAATTAATTAATTTTATAAAGTTTCATATAAATATAAATATATCTGATAATAGATTTATCTCTACAAAATTCAAATTTTAATATTTATTTTTTCAAAAATTTTAAGTTGTTCATATACAGTTAGTTTGCTGTTTCTTTTTTAATAGAATATAAGTAAAATAATAATTTTATCTTTACAAATATGTTATTTTAAAAATTTCAATGTTAAAAAATATATAAATAGAATATCTAAAAGATAAAAAAAAATAAATTTATTTCACTCACTTACCAAAATTAAGGATTTAATTTATAATTAATTATGTTTTTCTAACGGATATTGACGATAAAAATATATATGAATAACTTGGACTTATGGAAGCATAAATATGAAAAATTAAATTTTGTAAAGGATATATATGCTATTTGATATATTTATAGAGAGCTATATAAAATTAATCCTAAAAAAATATAATTTATTACAAATTTATACTCATTTGTTAAGTAAATAAAACATATTTTCATTTTTTATCAATAAAAATTTCAAATAGAGCGATAAATATAATTAAAATTAGCTAAAAATATAATTAAAATTAACCATTCTGAATCTGTCATGATCAATCGAAAAATGAAACGATAGGTGGCGATTCCTCCTGCCCACATATTCGCCCTTGCGTTCCTACCCAGAAACATAAACTCATGAAAAGAAAGTGATTTTCTATGCGTCAGAAACATTACGACACTGTGTCAAATTAATTCTTTTATTTAAATATAAATTTTTTAAAAATTAGCTAGAAATATAATTAAAATTAACCATTCTGAATCTGTCATGATCAATCCAAAAATGGAATGATAGGTGGGGACTCCTCCAGCCCACAGATTTGCCCTTGCGTTCCTACCTAGAAACATACACACATGAAAAGAAAGTGGTTTTCTATGGGTCAGAAACATTACGACACTGTATCAAATTAATTCTTTTATTTAAATATAATTTTTTTTTAAAAAAAATTATGATGAAATTAGTAAATTTAATGGACAAGTTTAATTGATGGGAGATAACTATTATAAATTTAAAAGAAGAGCAATAGTACATGTACAACTCATTTGGAATATACGATGCACATTGCACCCATCTAAGGATGGGGGTTCCTTTACTCGTCACTTTGAAATGACAAGTAAAATTCATTTCACCCTCATCATTTCGAACTAACGAGTAAAATTCATCCCATCCTAAAAAGGATGGGGTGTAAAATATACATCTCTTTTGGGGGGTGTACCATTAGCATTTTCCTTTTAAAAAAAGGGGCAGATTCAAAATTACACCCTCAAGTTCATCTCTAATTTTTTTTTGTTTACACATCTCTAATATTTTATTTTTTAAATTAGATTTTTTAGTTACTTTAGTTAAAAACTTTGTTAAACTTAATATGTTGCTAGCTATTAATTATTCTAAATTTATTTGCTAAAAAAAAGAAATTCAAAACTATTTAACCATATATAAATTATTTTTAAATTTAATAAATTTTATCTGTACACACCTGTTTAGACAATATATAGGATCAAATAAAATTTCATTAAATTCATAGTTAATTTTATGTAATTAAGTAGTTGTATCTTATTTTTAGCAAAAAAAAAAAATAAATAAAAAAATAAAAAAATCAGAACATAAACTATCAAGTTTAACAAAGTTTTTAACTAAAGTAACTAAACTAAAGTAATCTAATTTAAAAAATTTAAAATTACAGAGATATAAATAAAAAATAATCATAAAGGTGAACTTGAGGGTGTAATTTTCAAATTACCGATAGTTGAGGGTGTCCCTGTGCAAGAAGATGTTAATAAAATAAAATGGTTTAATACAAAAAAAAAAAGAAGAAAATATAAATAGAGTTATTGATTTTTTATTATTTATTATTTTGGATATTTTATTATTTGTGGGCTGTAGCCTACAGAAGATATTAGGTGAAACTTTTGGCCTTTGCTGAAAAGTCCCCTCAACTTTTGGCCCATTCTGAAAAGTCCCCACTGTCCACCAGCCCTTAAGTACTTTGATTCACACACCATAAACTTTTAAATTTTCAGAAATTGAATTGCTCTAGTCATTTTAGTAGCAAAATTTTGTTAAATTTAATGATTCTATGTATAGAGATGATATGATTCAAACTGAATGAGACTGTATGGGTTAATAAAAATAGGTCCAACTTTCTGCCTCGTGATAATAGGCTCAGCAGACTAATAAGTTAAGTTGGATAAGCCCAATAAGTTGAGTGAAACTGCGGTCCACAATAGATCTAACGGCACGTCCAGATGGATTGAATCCGATCGAGACTTGTTGACGCTGTGTCTATACGCTTTTAGTGAATTGGTTGCGCCCGAGCTTTTGGGATTAATAGTTAGCGCCAACTATCCGACACCAACGAATTATTATTGGTAATGGGTCGGATCTTTATATCACCGAACCAGGCCTTAGTTGTTCAAGCGACAACTTCGTATTAACATTCCCAATTGCAGCAGAAGGTTGTTTGAGTAAAACTATTAAAAAAAAAATACTTGTAAACTTTTCTGGTCTTCTACTGCAGTAGAAATACACTCATCAGCTCATTTCTTCAGCTTGTCCCAATTGCAGAAGCACTGTTGACAAACTGGCATGGAAGTTTAGAAAAGGGAAAAAAGAAAGTTCCATCTTTCAGCAATTTTGCATAAAGTGACTACTCTCAAGATATGTTTCAAAAACATAAAACCACAAGCCCAAAATCTTGCTCGAACACTTGGCGATAGACACAGACTATAAGAAAGGCATACAACACAACACAAGAAGCAGAAAAGTATTTCTTCAAGTGTGCAAAGATTTCATTCGACTCGACTGTGTGATCTCATCGATACAAATCAGTTAGCTTTCAGGGGCAACGGAGTGCTAAGGTAGATGACTAAGAACATTATTTGGAACATAGCCAAATGCTGTAATGTGAAAAGATAAAACTTAAATTGTGTTGGAGCACTATGCGGCCTTGAACTGTCCTTTTAAGTAGGCCCTAAAAACTCGCTTCCTCCGTTGTTGGCCTCCTCAAGAAGTAGCGCAAGCTATTTGTAAGAACCTGCAAGCACCGAGCTTTATATTAGAACAACACTATCAAGTTGGTTAGGTAAAAACAGTGGGTTTTTTCACTTTATTTCCAACAATTTTGGCGTAGTTTCAGTTTGATTATCAACACGCAAATAGTTATCATGGTTCCTAACCTTTAATGTCATCATATCACATTCTTAGACCGACCTTCTGTTAAAATTCTCTAATACATTTTGACGTGAATGTCCATACGAGCACCATGCACACAGTATCAACCCTAGCGTAGACACACGACGCCTACGTAGACATCCCCATCTAATTTGATCAAGGAATTTGACGGACAGAGTAGAGATTGTAATACAATGCAGAGATTGAGGACCACGGTGTAATGTATCCGCAAGAGTGGTGAACTAGTCTTCATTATGATAAGTAACAGAAACTAGTTCGATTAAATCTTTATCTCGTGTACTGACACGGTGCTTTTTCAAGCAGCTTTATTCAAATTGCACTTCTGCAGGAGCCAAAAGCTCAAGCCAGGCCAAACAGACAAATCTTGGGATACGGACGATCCCCAAGATAGTCTTTTGTTAGGTCTAAATCGATTCAGAACCCAAGTCGAACATGACATTCGATAACTACGGAGAACCTCAAAGCGGGAGAGAGCTTACTAGTTGGAGAGGCTTGATCAGCGGTTTACCCCGATAGCTGACATGAAATTTTGCTTTGGCCAATAATCCCTGTAAACAAAGAAGTGTTTCGGTAAAATCTTTTAGCATGGAGAAACTAATCTCGGAAAGAACATAAATGTTTACTTCGGTATCGAATTCTCCAGATTGCACTGTGATGCTTATGTCAGTAATAATCTTAACAAGATCAACCAGCAATCCGGGACGGTCTGCTGTTTCCACCACGAGCAAGCTAAAGAGGAAAACAACCAAGGGCCCTTATCATCGATGTTAAGGACAATATAGTATAGCGAACAAGATTTGATGATCGAACCTCCTGACACGAATTTGACATCGACCTCAAAGCTCTTGTATCAGATGTAATCATTTCATTTCTATTTTGTACATGATGCGAAACACTTTATACCTATTTAGTTCAGTAGTGCTACACTTGGTCGGCGAATTTGAAATTTATTAACAATAGTATGTTGAGGAGCATATTCAGATTCTGAAATCCCAGAATTTTAAGCTTATTTCAATCACTTGTATCAATGATATCAAAAAAATTAGTTGATAAAATGATCAAGAGAGTATTTTGTGAAATTGTTAACCCAAGCGATAGGAATCTTGTGCAGCAACCTTCTACTTTAACCTGTTAATTTACAATTAGTGATTCAGCTTAATATATATTAAGTATAAAACTAAACACCACATAAGATAGTTCCGACTTCATCTGAATACAATGTGTAATTAATCGAGTAGATTATCACCAGTTGACCTCAGATGAGGTATAAAAGAACTTGGGCAAACAGAAGGCTCATTAAACATGATTAGCTGATGAACATTTTGAGCTAAGACTACGGAAGTTACAACGATTTCCATATTTGTATCGATATTCACTTCGCAGGCTTTCTTGTAGCGGAAAAGAATACAAGTCGAGTACAATATATGTTATAAAATGACTAATGATGCCACAACTTGCAGAGTTACGAAATGTTATCTATGCAAGATTAAGTATTTCTAGAATGCTTGTGATGCTTAATCAGGCGGAGCTTACAAAAAGTAAGAAGTATAAGGAATAAGCAATGCACGCCTTAACAGTTTGATTATGAGTTCATAATAGGTTGGAATCGTGCATCGAGCGAAGTATCCATACCTTCTATCAGGACCATCATCATATATATCTATATGGGTTGCAATATCCACATCAACCTGAACATGTAAAATCAAGAATAGCATCCGAATTTCTTTAAAAAAGGGTAAAAAAAAAATAATAATAAAAACTCTTCCTTGTCCTACGGAATAGCCATAAAACGAAGTATAGCTTTTCAACGTATCGACAAAGCCAAGAATAAGAACCTGTTGTGCAGGAGGTTCAACACCAAATGTCGCTCCCAGAGCCAATTGGCTGCTAGATTCCTGATCATCCAATTAACACAACAAAAAGAGCTTTTAAGTTTACTCATACAAATTACTTCACAGAACATAAGACGTGAAACTCGGAGGTCTCAGTACCGGATGATACTGCAGCAAATTATTAATTATTGTCAATCGTATTGCTTCTAACAACTCAGGATCATCAACTTTGCGGCCGGTATACCTGTAATGTTATACTCTTTAGTGTGAGCAACAATAAACAGATAGAAGTTAGTGTCATAGAAAAGCTTGCTTGTAGCGTACGAAAGAATCAAGAGATATGTCTCGAAGTAATGAGTTGATCGGAACATAATTAATTACTCACGCTTTTGTGATAGCAAACTTATTGTGCTTTCCAGAAGAATCGAGATACACATTAGCCTTGACAACATTGAGCCCTAGGTTCTTAAGCGCATTCATCTTCACAATAACAAAACATACAAATTTATCAGCTAAATTTGACCCACCTAAAATCAGAAAAACACAGATTATCCAAAAGAAGCGACTGTTTTTATGCATACAGTGTCAAGAAGAGTCCCGAGACGATCTCCGAAGGTTATTTCGACGATAGTTGCATCTGGGTCCGAGTCCTGATCTATTATAACTTTGGGCGTTGGAACTGTACCGATGACACTAGAGCTCCCATCCTGTTAATCCGAAAGATATAAGCAACTATGAATATAACTCCAATCAAATGCACATGAGCTAACATTGTTCAATACCTCCACAGCTGTTGGGGATGTGGCTCGAGGAACGCTTATAGCGAAAAAGGAAGATAACCTGTCAAAAATACCGTGAAATTAACATGAGCATAGATTATCAACAATCAGAATTGGTAATCAAATAAACAAACAGATAGATGAATAAATAATAATCATGATTTTAGAATAACAAACAAGTAATCAAAATTTTTAACAGTTGACACAATTAAGTCACCCTACCAATCTTAGTTAAGCAAAATAGATCTGAGGGACAATATCTCATAAAAATGGGGGAATAGTTTATCTACTAATTATGATTTGTTAATTCAGACTAAGACATGGTTAGGTCACAAACAAAACCTAAAAAACAATTGAAACATCAAATTTAAGATATTCATTACCAGGATAAAATAGATTACTACAGTTTCCAGCAGCAATTCAAATCAAAGCAGTAACAATAGAAACTTATCATTCCATTAATATGTCAGATCCAAGCTCAACCACAGACCAAAAAAGATCAAATTTTGAGCACAACCCAACAGAGATAACCACATCCCCAATCTCACCATTGACGAAATCGGAACCGCAGAGATCTAAACAAGCAATTCAAATCAATTTAGGAAGCAATGTCTAATGAACCCAGAAACTAAACACACCCAAATTGCTCATAATCAGTAGGAATCCAAATAACCAACAATCCAAAAAGATCGAATTTTGAGCAAACCCCCAACCTCGCCTTGGACGAAACCGGGACGACGCAAGAGCGCGATCCCCTGTAAGCACAGCACTTGAGCGACGCCACGCCATTGTTATCCACCTGCTTCAGCCCGGAGCAAATCCCGAAGCTCCCAGAAGCCACGGCGACGCCCACGGCCATATTCTCCTCCTCACCCCTCTCCTTCAGAGCAAAGAACAAGTACCCAAAAGCTCCTCTTTTTACAAAGGCCACAGCAATGGGGGAGGAAGGGCCACGAATGGAGGGGTGGGGAATCTATCTATGCCTCCTCATTATCCATAGAAAGTTGTGTGTGGGAGAAGGGGAGGTGGAGGAGGATACCTCACCTTACCTGTCTCTGTCCCAAACCCAACTGCAGTACAAAGGGTGTGCTTTTTTGGTGTGGTGTGGAGGAGAGACCAACACCCACCATTTCTTTCTGTAATAATAAATCTACTTCTTCTCACCACTCCACTCCTCTCCTTTTGCATGTCATGTTATATATGGTAAATGAAAAGAACAAGCTGTTTGGGGCTGGTGAAAGATCTTTTCTGCAAGGTAAAATCTAAGATCTAAGGGTTTGGTACTATCCATGCATGTTTTTCCGAGATGTTGCCATGTTGTGTGTTTATATTGGCCGGTTCTATTTTGACTCAATTCATATGACATGTAGATTAAAATTTATTCTTTTTGGTAAAGATAAGATCGAAATTTATTCGATTAAGAATAAAGATAAGATTTATCCTTATGGGTTAAAGATAAAAATATATTTTTTTATTGGTTAAGAAACATATCTTAATCCATATCCTAACCGATATTTTCTTGTCTCTAAGGGATCATAATAATCTATAAGATATTTTCTTGTCTCTACGTGAGAAAAAGAACATCCTAAGGGGTCATAATAATCTATAAATAGAATTCCTTTCCCTATACGGAAAAACAAGAAGAAACATAAATTGTTTTCTTCCTCATTCTCGTTCTCTCTGGGTTTCCATCTTCGTTCTCTGGGTTTCCATATTAGTTCTCGGAGTTTTGGAGTGCGAACATAAAAGAGAACATTTTCGTTCCCGGAGCTTTGGAGTGTGGACATAGAAGAGAGTTTTGGAGTGTGGACATAGAAGAGAACTCTTATGAATTCTGGTAGTTCTCTTCGCATTCGATCTGCAATCAGAAGATTTGTAGAAGATCAAGAATTATCAAGACACGATTTGCGCATCCGATTATCAAGACACGATTTGCGCATCCGATTATCAAGACACGATTTACGCATCCGATTTGCAATCAGGAGATTTGTGGAAGATCAAGAATTATCAAGACACGATTTGCGCATCCGATTTGCAATCAGGAGATTTGTGGAAGATCAAGAATTATTATCAAGATACGATTTGCGCATCCGATTATCAAGACACGATTTGCGCATCCGATTTGTAATCAGGAGATTTGTGGAAGATCAAGAATTATCACGACACGATTTCCGCATCCGATTATCAAGACACGATTTACGCATCCTATTATCAAGACACGATTTACGCATCCGATTTGCAATCAGGAGATTTGTGGAAGATCAAGAATTATTAAGACAATAACGATCCATAGAAGATCAAGAATTATTAAGACACGATTTGCGCATCCGATTTGCAATCAGGAGATTTGTGGAAGATCAAGAATTATTAAGACAAGAACGATTCAAGAAGGCTGATAAACAAGCTAAGGCTGGCAAAATAAGCTAACTGATCCAATTTCAGTTTCTGGATACGTTGATTATCTAGTTTGTAAATTTCCGTTGGATGCTAAAACAAACTAACTAATCTAATTTCGATTTCTGGATATGTTGGTTATCTAAATTTCAGCTGCCCTCTAATTCCAACATATCTGCTTCTTCTCACCACTCCACTCTTATCTTTTTGTATGTTATGTTATCTATGGATGGTAAGCTGTTTGGGCCCCGGTGAAAGATAGATCTAAGGGTTTGGTACTATCCATGCATGTATTTCCCAGGTTTCTAATATGAGCCTCATTGGTCGGCAAATGCTCGGTGGTTGATACCTGATGTTTCGAGTTCAAAATTTAATTATTTTATATTTTTAATTAAATTTATTTTAAAATAAATTATCAGGCAATTTTTTTCTCAAAAAAAAAAAAAAAAAATTGAAAGTTCTAATTTATTGGTGCCCGTAGGTTTTCAGTTTTTAAATGTAGATTTATATTATTAGAGTAATAGTAGTGAAATTGCATGATATAAAAAATAGTATTAATAAAAATAAATAAATTTAAGGATAAAAAATTTATAAGTACTAATTAAGTGCTTGATGCTTTTATAAGCATTATAACTAAACTCTTCATCTGCAAGAAAAATTTTAAGATAAATCACTCTATTAATATACTCTCAATAGTTTTTTTTTTTTTTTTTTTATTTTTTATTTATTTATAATATTATTTTTTTTAAATAGAGATTTTGTTTGAAAAGTTAGGACTCGTTTGGCTGCATGATACAGCCCACGAGCGAGTGCACCGCATTGCGCAATTTTTTGAGAAAACTTGGTGTGTATTTGAAACTTATTCTTTTCTTGAATTTCTGGATAATTTAGTAGCATTTATTATTTAACTTCTATATAACGGGAATATATTTATAAATAAATTAATAAAAAAATTATGAAGGGACGAATACTTTTTTATATACATATTTAATATATATATTTTTATGTACTCTATATGTATTCTTTATATTAGTCGAAATATACAAATATTTATTTGTATATTTTAAGTCAATCTTTATGTAACACATAAACTGTGACATTTCAGTAGTTTTACATCGGATGCGAATGTGGATGTGTTTGGATGTATAAGGGGACATGGATATTAGTAATAATGATTAGGCTTAAGTATTTTGGGCTGTGGTTTGGGCCCAGCGAGTTATTATTACTAGTGGGTCGGGTCGCTTACATTTGGTATCAGAGCCAATAACCAGCCGGAAGTGTGTGGCGAGTCTCGGCTTAGCCTAGGTCTAAATGGTAGGGCAGTGTGTGGCGAGTCTCGGCTGAGCCTGGGTCTAAATGGCAGGGCTAGCGAGACAAGCCTCATATCGCTTGGTGATCTTAGACTGCTGTGTATGTATTTGGACTGACGAAGACGTCAGGCCTAAACGAGGGGAGTTTGTGACACTCCAATAATCCCATATCGAATAGGAGTGTGGATGTGTTTGGATATATATAAGATATGAACACTAGTAATATAACTGGACTTAAATATTTTACGCTGTGGATTGGGCTCAACGAGTTATTATTGATAGTAGACCAGGTTGTTACATAAACATACAAATATATCAGCATGGAAGATGTACCCCTAAATAAAAGACACTTCACACTTGTTGTCACTCTGGGCAGTGGGCACTGTTTTTGACAATTGGCTAAAAGAATCCATTGGATAGACACACCCACTATTGGACCCTATCTTTTATTATTATTATTATTATTATTTATTTATTTTGGTTTGGAGTGGACCCATCTGTAAAAGTACAAATTTCTACACTTTTAGGATTATTTATTTATTTGCTAAATTATAAAAAAAAAAAACTTTCATTATCAATTACTTTTCTACATTTAAAATTACATTAATTATCATTATTATAAATTAATTTTAAAAAATTTAAAAATTGGCTAGAAAAATTTTACTAAAACGATTTGAGATATCGTATTATTTTATATCTCAATATATATCTAATTTACAACTAACTAAATAAATAGATAATTTAGACAAAGGAGATATATATCCTGCTTTACTAATACTATAAAAATTAATAATTTATTGATCAATTTATTCAACATATATATATATATATTTTTTGCATTACTAATAAATAACTATTCAACAATTATCCTTAATTGCTAGAAAATGATAAAGTATAGAGGGGTAATAATGTAATTTTAAATACAAAAGGATAATTAAGATGAGTACTAAAATATAAAAGGCCTTTTTATAATCTAGCCCATATTATTTTGTCTCCTGATTTTTTTTTTTTTAATGCACTTTTATAGTTTCTGATAATTTACTGAAAGCTCTGGCTTATTAAGATTTTGAATTAAAAAATTTAGTCGGCTCATTTAATAATCAATTTCGATCTCATTTCGAGCCAAACACGAGTTGACTTGCGAACAGTGAGCTGGATCATCGGCACTATCTATACGTCATTGCTGGGTCGGAGGCGGCCCAGGTTTTTCTTTATCAATCATAATAAACAAAAACCTTCAGCTTGTGTCTGACTTGTGAAGATTTCGAGTTGAAAATTTTTGACTCGTTTATTAAACAAACGATCGATTTTGATCTCATTTCGAGCCGAACAGTGAGCTGGATCGCCAACACTATCTAGACGTCATTGCTCGGCCAAAGCTGGCCCATGTTTTTGTTTATCAATCATAATAAACAAAAACCTTCAGCTTGTGTATGACTTGTTAAGATTTCGAGTTAAAAAATTCAAACAATGTTCGACTCGTTTATTAAACGAGCGATCGATTTTGATCTCATTTCGGATCGAACACGAGCTGACTTGCGAATAGTGAGCTGGATAGTCGGCACTACCTAGACGTCATTGTTGGGCCGGAGCCAGCCCAATTTGGCCCGGTTCACCCGGGTTATTGTGGGCCACGAATCCATCCACAGTTCTTTATGATTTGAAAGTCCACAACGTGGGGCCTGCTGATTGGTCCACAGATAGGAGCTCAGATAGGAGCTCTTTTCTCCTCTCTCTCTCTCTCTCTCCTCCGCCGCATTCTCTGATCCCCCGAGACCTCTCCTACACCCACCTCCCTCTCCACCTAGGGTTAGGGTTTCGAATCCCTCTTCCGATCGACGCTGAATCGAATCGAATCGAGGTTCGTCCTCTTCCTCCTCCGATCAAAATCGTTTTTTCCCGCGCCGCGGCGCCCGATTTCTTCTCTTTTTGCGGTTGGTTGCGTGCCGTTTTGGTCGGTCTCTCGATGGTTGATCTAGGAGGTTTTTGGGGTTTCGAATGGAATTCGATAGTGATCAGTGGTTGGATACTGATCTGTTTACGTTCTAATAGCAAATTTAGGGTTTGCTCGAGTTTTTTCGCGGAAAAAGGGGCTCTAGACCCCTCTGAAGTTTAGTTTAATCTGAGATCAATACGTAAAGTTTGAAAATGGTATAAAACCATATGAAAAATCTGTTTTGTGGCATATAATCCCCTCTGGAGTAGGTGTTTAGTCGAAACTCATATTTTTTCTGTAGAAAATTCATATTTTTAAAGTGGTTCTATATCGTTTTCGAAGTTTGGGTGGTAACCACAAGGCACGCTAGACTACCGAAGTTTGAAAACAGTATAATACCATCTGAAAAATACGTTTTTGCTGCATATAATCTCCTCTAGAGTTGGATTTTTGTTGCAAAATCATATTTTTCAAGTTGCTTTATGTCCTTTTCATAATTTGGGTGGTAATCACAAGTTAAGTTTAAGTACCCAATCATTGAAATCAGTATAAATCCATCCAAAAAATATGTTTCTGTTGTATAATCTCCTCTAGAGTTGGTGTTTTGCCACAATATCATATATCATTTTCAAAATTTGGGTGCTAATCACAAGTTACGCTAGCAGTAAGGTCATTGGTTCTCTTGGTCCAAAGAAAATTTAGACAACATCAGCATGGCATATTATAATTGGTGGTAATTGTTTTCTGTTTTTTTGGTATAGAAGTGAAATATTTAGGTTATTTGCTGCTAGCAGGCTGTTTTCACCTCTTTTGTTACTTTTCTCTTTGACATGTAAACTAGGGTAAATGGTCGTTACAGAATTCTTGCTATGTCTGGAATCACACAGATAGTTCAAGCGTCAGATCCACATGTGCACTCAAATCAGGATGAGCCTGGTTTGTCATCACCTTTGTAATCTTACTTATGTAGCTTGATGATGTAGAAAAAGACCCATGCGCATGGGCAGTACCTCGATTACAATAAGCTACTCATGCTGTTTGATCTATAGTTCCTTATCAATGTAAGTTGCTGTTGAGGTGGAGGTTGTTTGATCTATGACAGTTCTCCTTCCAGATCGGCAGATATAATACCGTTCTGTGGTCTAGTCATGCTATAAGAATGGAACAAGGTTATTACGAATGTACCATATTGTTTGTCATAAGAGATTATGAAAATTTTTAACCGTATATTTGGAGGATAGTTTTGATACTTTTGGTAAAGTACAGTACAACTTCCAGTGGATCCTTACAAATGGTTATTCAAGGCACTGAGGCAGTATTCTAATATGGTTGTCTTCCGGCCCTGCCTTATGGAAAATATATCTGTTATTTCTTTTTGAATAAGGTTTCACTGCCACGGGCACTAGGAGTTTCCTTACGGAGTTAGCAAAAGGATAGTTGTGGATCATGTGGCAATGGCTTTACATATTATGACAACATTAGCAATAAAACTGTTAGAATCATCGTTATGTTAAATATGTAACTATGAAGTGCAATGTCCATGATTTACAAGAATGCCATACTAGATAAGAGCGATTGATGAGCTTATTTTAAAAAAATCTCAAAATGTAGCGTTTATGAAAAACCACTGCAATCATTTCCCAATCTTTGTTTTAAATATTCGAAGATCTTGTTGAGTAATCCTTACATAATGATAAAATCGACATTTATTGTTTTGTAGAATATTCTTTATGTTTTACATACACATACCTTCTTTGTTTGATCACAGGCAGGCAGAACCACTTTTAAGGCAGCCTAAATCCCTCGTATAATGTTACTCTAGAGTAGTTTGTTATGGCTTCTAATACCTCCCACAAAAGAGCATTCGACTCTACCTCTTCGGAGTTAGAGGACATACAATTGAACATCAACTGGGAAGATGTGATCTGCCCCATATGCTTGGATTTTCCACATAAGGGCGTTCTTCTCCTGTGCTCTTCTTTCAAGAAAGGGTGTAGGCCATTCATGTGTGATACTGATCAAAACCATTCAAACTGCCTCGATCGATTCAAAACCGTGCATGGAGTTTGTGCTGCTGCAAAGGTTTCTTCAGATCAAAGCGGGGCAATTTCTGAGGGCATTCAAGTAATTTCTTCGAACCCCGAGAACTGCCCTACTTGCCCATTGTGCAGAGGAGAGGTAACAGGATGGGTAGTAGTTGATGAGGCCCGCCATTATCTGAACATGAAGAGACGATGCTGTGAAGAGAAACACTGTTCGTATGTGGGCAACTACATGGAACTGGAACAACATGCCAAGAACGAGCACCCCCACGCACGCCCTTCAGAGATAGACCCCGCACAACAGCTAGACTGGGATAACTTCCAGCAATCCTCGGAGATAATTGATGTGTTGAGTACTATCCATTCAGAAGTACCGAATGGTGTAGTATTGGGGGATTATGTTATCGAGTATGGGAATGACAGTGGTGATGAGTTTGACGATTTCCCTGGTGATGATGGCAATTGGTGGACCTCATGTATTTTGTATCATGTCTTTGATAACTTTAGGGCTTCTAGAAATAGACGAAGGTCAGGAGTTAGTGAGAGGAGGAGAGGGCGCAACATTTCCGGCTATGATGGTTCGGTCGATCGGGGAGGGTCTATGTCGCCAATGGATGTGTTGGAGTACAATCTTGACGAAAGTGATGATGAGTTTGGAGGTGCAGCTACCAGAAGTGGAGTGGCATTGAGAAGTGAGAGTCAGCGCAGGTTCGTGTTGATTTTCTCTGATTTTTCTTCTATTTCTTTTTTTTGGGCTTCTTTTGGTTCTTTTTCATCCTCTTATCCTTTTGGTGCTACTTGAAGGGGGGCTGTTTTTTCAACTTGACTGATGTGGTAGAAGTTGTTATAATTTGCTTTTAATTAAATAACATGTAAAATGGATTTGCGAACTTGAATATTCAACTATGGCCTTGAAGAGGAAAATTTCCTGCGCCAAAAGCTATTATCCTTCTCATTTGTCTAGATTATTTTTTGTTGGGCATTACACTTTCATGGTAAGCTCTGTTCATGTTCAATTTTCTTTTATCTAGTTTTGATAGTACCATGTTTTGGAAAATTGATGTTGGTTGACGTTCTCCAATAAAATGTTCCAATTCTCCTGAGGGCTTCTCAACTTTGATCGTCTTCTAGTCAACCCTATAAAATGTTTTGGAAAATGCTTGCTATATGTTTGCATATGTTTGCATGGTAACCATTTACTCAACTGAGTGACATTGAGGAGATTGATTCCTCTATTTTTGACTATAAAGTGATGGGCTCTTTCTATGAAAGAATCAGAGTCTTGTCGTGGTGCAAATAAAGTAAAGTAACTATTTATGCCTCATTTATTTTCCATTTACTATTTCATATTTTGTAAACCAATACTTCGAATACTCACCTCTTGATTCGAATCAAAAACATAGTTTGTGAGGTTGCAGATGACGGTGTCGGGAGAAGCATCTTTCTTATCCTTTTGATTATAGATGGCTATATTTTATTGACTTGGGCTGATGTTTGTCCCCTGTACTGCAGCTATCGAAGACGCCGATCTCGTTTCCAGGATCCGTAGACATCGGCGGTTAGTAACATCTACATCTGTTCTGTAGCGAATATTTCGATATTTGTTGCTTCTCTGGTTGCTAATAAGCTCTGCACACTGTGATATTGTGAATAAGCTGATATTTGTATGCAATTCCATGCTCTAAGCCGCTACGTATATCCTGAGTAGCAAATTTTTATTGCTAATAGTACTTTTGAGTCTCAGTGTAACGACTCAGCCCACTAGTAATAATAACTCTTTGGGTCCAAACCACAGCCCAAAATACTTAAGCTTTTTTTATTATTACTAGTGTTCATGTCTTATATATACCTAAACACATCCATATTCTTATCCGATGTGTGATTATTGGATGCGTCACAGACTCTCTCCGTTTTAGGTCTGACGTCCTCGTCGGTCAAAACACACACACAGCAGCCCAAGATAACCAGACGGAATTGTGTGGCGAGTCTCGGCTGGGCCTGGGTCTAATGTAACGATCCAGCCCACTAGCAATAATAACTTGTTGGGTCCAAACCACAGTCTAAAATATTTAAGCATATTTTATTATTATTAGTGTTCATATTTTATATATATTCAAATACATTCACATTTTCATCCGATGTGGGACTATTGGGGGTGTCATACTCCGTGTGTCCCTTATTTAGATCTGAGAGATTTTCCACTTTAATCATCGTGCTTTCGAGGACTTTAGAACCTATTTTGTGGGCACTGTTGTTCTGACCCTGTTAGGTAACAAGGCCTATACTTTTCCTTGCTAGGAAGCTACATTACCAGGCAAATACAGCAAATTACCAAAAGCCAAGCTATTAAATATGAAGCTCTTGGAGCCTTCAGATCCTCAGTAGCAATCCCAGGTGTTTTTTCTTTTCATTTTTTTGTAAATACAACGTTCCGAGACGTTGCGTTCTTGCTCATAGACTTCCTGATCGCGAGGGCCAAACCACTGCATTAAACAGTTGAAGATTTAGTTTATGTTATTCGTGTTATCATGTTATCGGTAAAATTATTCGAAAATCGGAGTTTGAACTGCTGAGTGGCACATTAAGAATAGTGTTACTACGGATTTGGCCCTTTACCAGAGTAAAATTAAGATGTTAAGTACTGGTTCTGAAACTGTTTTTTCTAAAAAAATCAATCTAAAAATAGCATTAAGCCGCGCAAAAAATCAATCTAATATTTGGAGGGTTAATCCAACTTTGCATCCTTTTTTTTTTTTTTTGATTAAACAGGGATATACCCTATTTGAACACATGTGAAGCAACTAGGCTTCGAACCCAGGTCTCGGACATCAACCACCAAGCCCTTTGCCACTTGCACTAGGGACGGTTGATCTTTGCATCCTTTTTCATTTCTATTTATTTATTTTTATATATTATTGTCTGTAGGTCCGGTTCAAATCTCTAACCACTTGTAACAATCAATTTTTCTAAACTCCTAAGGAGTTACTTGTTGGATCTCAATCCAAAAGAGGTCATTTTATATAAGAAAAATGTTATGCTTTTAAACATCGTACAAGACTTTTTACAAACTCAGAAATTTAAATGGATTTATTTTGAAGTTTCTTGATTTATGAACACCAATTGATAATGTATAGCCACATAATTAAATCTGCAAATTGTTTGGAAATGTATTTCTAAGTATAACTTTAACTCTTCATTTTAAGGAAAATGCTAGATCATCAGTTGAATTTTTTTGTTCTTTTTTCTTTTTTTTTTTTTTTTATTTGGGGTTATCAAAAGGGATATCGACTTTGAAATTTGAAGAAACAAATCTATGACAACATGCACTCCAAATCTTTCAAATCCTTGCATCCAGTTTCATCAAATTAATCAGGTTGGAACATTGACTCCCCATGATCCAATGCTTAGTAACATTATTATTATTATTATTATTATTATTATTTAAGTCCTTCCATAAACAAGGCTTTAGAATTTGTCTTTTCCCATAAATAATAAGCATAGCTTAAATTTTGACCTTAGTGATTGTTTGCATTACAGCCACTAAACATTCTCCAATAAGCTTGTTTAATTAGTTAGAAACAACATTTGTAGGATTAGAATAATAGTGGTTTCTTATAAGATTTAGTGTGCAATTAACGGAATAGCATTATCTAAAATATAAAATTAGTCAAACAGATAAATCTAACTGTCAAAATTTTGTAAGTGTTAAATGCTTAGTGATTTTAAAAGCACCATAATTGATAACTTGACACTCTTTATATATATATATATATATATATATATATATATATATATATATATATATATATATATATAGAATTGACCTGGAATGCTAATAATAACAAATAGACTTTCTATTGCAATTTATTTATTTTTGATGTTAGAGCTTTTAAATTGACCGTCTGCATTGTTGAATATAAATTAGACCACTGAAAATATATGGATATTAAAATTTAAATCTTTTCGACATCATTGACTTAATAATCAAAAAATTATAAAATTTATAATTTTACTGACAGATATAAGTTTTTTGCTCGTTTAATGGTGTAAAAAAATTTTAAATTAATTGAATTTTAGTTAGAAAAATTTTAAACTATTTAAAACAAGATCTATATTATTAATCTTGATTACAATACTCATATCATTATTTTTTAAATTATATTTATTTTCAGCCATTTGTTTTTGTGTTCACTTGATTGACAAGAAAAAAATATTTAAAAAGTATAAAATTTAATTTTTAAATAGTTTAAATATTTTAGATCATATTTAACGGTGCCGATCGTTGTTTTGGAAACTCTATAATTAAAAACAAATAGATGACAACAGAGTCTATTTGCTACCGATATCATTACAACCTAGCTCATATATATATATATATATATATATATATATATAGAGAGAGAGAGAGAGAGAGAGAGAGAATTATATTTTTATGAGTATAGACACTCATAAGTTGATTTTTATGATGGATCTTTCAAATCGACGATCCATAACGTTAAAGATGATTTAGAGTATTTTAAATTTTTTTAAAAAATAAATTTTATAATTTTTTGAAATTATAATAAAGTCTATCTAGTGAGCATAAAATGAACGGTCAAAATTGATCAACCTCCTAAAAATAGAATATCAGATTCTCCAATTTAAGATCTCTATCTAGATATTGAATAATTTTTTTTATCAAAAATTTAATCTATTTCAACTCTCGGAGTTATAGATCTCTATCTAGATAGTAACTAAATTTTTTTATCAAAAATTTAATTTACTCCGACTCTTTTACACTATTAAACTAGCAAATATTCTATACCGGCAATTAAAAATTGCTAATTACGAAATTTTTTGATCTTAAGATAAATAATATCAAAAAATTATAAAATTTAATTTTTACATGTTTCAAATATTCTAAACCATATTTAACTGTATCAATCCGTCTATTCAAAAATTATATTATTGAAAATAATTTATGATTACGAATTTGATGGTATTCATAAGAGAATAGTAGTAGTCGGACTTTAAACTTTATATATATACACACACATGGAGAAATGAAAAGCTCTCTTTATACATGCTATATATCATGGTACCGTATTAGGAGGAGAAAACTACAAAACTACAAGTACCGTATTAGAAAAATGGGTTTAGTGGCCGACATAGTTTCTAGGTTTAAACATCAAAGAAGGGAACAACCAAACAACCTTTTCTAAAACCAAGGGAGAAACACCACCCTCAAAACCCAAAGAAGTGCTCTTTTTCACACCATGGAATTTGACTA
>CM054949.1:2317307-2379807 GCA_029168755.2 Tillandsia fasciculata
GTTGCCACCACCACCACCACCACCTACACTACTAGCTGAAAAATCCACATTAAACCCCGAACCGAACACTTCGAAGCCCGACGCCGGGTTGTAGAGCTCTTGTTGATGGTAGTGGTGTGCGAGGAGAGACCAGTAGTCTTGGCCACCCTGGCCTAGCGCCAGGGCGGCGGAGGCTTCGACGCTTCTCCTGGGCCTGAGTTCGGATGCGGATGTCATCGAGGATGCGTCAGATGAGGCCTTGGAGGCCTTGGAAGATAGACTCCCGATCGGCAAGTCGCTGTTGAGTATGGCCTCCACATCGTAGCGGCTCATGTCGAAGTTGGTCACCGCATTGAGGCCTCGAAATTTGATCGCCGCTATGTCGTAGGCCTCTGCCGCTTCCTCCTGCGTGCCTACGAACACAAATTTGATTATCAAGTTTCGATTAATTGCTACTTTTGAGGGAGGATCATTATCAATGAAATGTTTTTATTTTATCCAAAACAAAATTAATGAAAATGCTAAGGCCTTGCTTTGTTGTACTACTGTTTTGCCTTTTATTTTATGTTTAAACTCAAATTATACGAGTCTGAATCTATATTTTGGCTAGCTTGCAAGCTCATTTAACTTCTTTAATAAGGCACGAATATAGAAAAATTTACTACTAAATTCTACTTTTCATTGGTACCAAGAAAACCAAAGAGACTTATAGATTGCAAACAATTTGCCATCCAATTCGGCGCATTAAATAACATAAAATTTTAGAATAAAGGCAAAGCAAAAAGCATAACCAAGTTAACAAGCTAAAATATTTGTTCACTCGTCGAGTGGATCGATCACTCACTGAAAGTGCCTAGATAGAGGTCCTTGTTGCCTGCTACTCGGCCGATCCTCGCCTGCCAACGACCATGTTGGTGGTGCCTGTAGAGTCATATGTATTCGTAAAATTTATGCATGAGAAAGAAATTATGTTAAATGTTAAATTAAATAAAACAATCATTTTTCTCCAAAGCTTAAATTTGCAAAAAATAGTGTAAGTTTAAACTCGCAAAAAATGGTGTTTCTAAAAACTTAAGCTGGTAGAGAAATGGTGGTTTTATATTCTTATATTTAACATTAAACATCAACTAATAAACAAAAAAATATCTAACCTTGTTACTCCTCTATATATGGAGGCTCCTCTGGAGAACCCACTACTCTTTCTGTATAGAGAAAAAAAGAAAATGAAAAAAAATGAGATCACAAATATTACTACGGACGTGCTACATTTGCACGTTCATGCATGCATGGGTTTACGTACCTTCGCAGAGAGGCCACAAACTCTTGGCGCGTCATGGTCTTCATCTCCTCCAACTCCTTTTCGTAGCTTGAGACCTATATACGGTACAAATACATATTAATACACATTTTTATGAGGTGAGATTCTGATTTTACTCTCTAAAAAAATCGTGGTGTGGTCACTTACAGAGAAGTTAGTGGTCGCATTTGGACCCCAGTATTTGAGCGCCGCGAGGTCGTACGCTCTCGCGGCCTTTTCCTCTTTGTCGTAGCCACCTAAAATATTTTCAAGTTCCAAAAATATTGTTTAAGAACTATTTTTATTTCATGTTCTTTTCTTCTTCTTCTTTTTTTTTTTGGTGCAAGAGATTATACATTGTAATTTATATCAAATGCATATATAACATGAAGTGCATCCATGGTTTGCTTTTTAAAATCTGTGCTAATCCTACATGCATGTTCATAAATATATAGATCCATATATTACGCCCTTGCAGGTCGCAATTTGTGAGTATCTGTTTGACCTCATTTATAATTTCAGTCCTAGATATTTTTTGTGTAACATTTTGTAAACAGATCGCTTCGAAAACTTTCTTTATGATTAAAAGTTGAACTAAGATTTTGTAAAAAGATTTTTTTTTTTTTTTTTTTTTTTTTTTTTTTTCTTCGGAGGCCTTGTTGCCTCTACCCTTGTTGCTTAATTCACCCTTGCAATGAATGAAGCGGCAGCATGCTGCCTTCCCCTCAAAAAAGATTTTAAACTAAAACTTTTACTTAATTATATTATGCTCTCTTTTAATTAACAGAGTAATTCAAATAATAATAGTAAGATTTAAGGAGTGAGATGAAATTTTACCTAAGTAGACTGAGAGAGATAGATAGTCAGGAGCCCAATCAGAAAGCGCCACGTAGGTTGAAAAAGGAAACAAAAGAAAGAAAAAAAAAGGAAGCGCACGTTAGTAAAAAGAAGCGGATTGAATCTAAAAAGCGCAGGGACCGGCGCAGGTTAGCATGATATTTATACGCTACCTTGTCGCCCTTTTCGGCTTTGACCCTCCCGGCGACAGCTGTTGTCCCACAGGTGCGCCTCGTACCTCCCCGTCCACCGGTGCCTATTTACCAAAATACCCCGACCCGATCAGAAAAATTCCTAAAATATATTTACTTTTCTCTTCCCATAATAACCCTCTTAATATTTTACCCAACGAAGCGGAAGCTACGTACGTACGTATGTACGTACGTATACGTACGCACGTACACGAGCTCACCTCGTAACCCCACGGTAAATGGAGGTGCGTTGACCGAATGTTGACTCCTCCACCACCCTCCTCGGCTCCGCCGCCGCCGCCGCCACGGCTGTGGCCGAGGTCGGTGGCTCCGCCACGGGGAACCCCCGCAGGAACCCCGCGGCGATGCTCCCGAGCTCGCCTCCGCCGCCGCAGCTCATCCCTTCCTCCGCCGCGAGCGGCGGCGCTCCTCCGCCTCCGCAGCCGCCGAGGAAGTCGGCGAGCTTCGGCTCATCGCCACCCCCTTCCTCTCCTCCCACTACCCACACCAATAAAAAACAAAAAAAGAGTTAGAGTTAGAGAGGGAGAGAGAGAGAAGGGGACTATGAAGGGAAAGAAATTAAGGAGGTGAAATGTAAGGGGAGGGGAGTGAAACCATGGAGAGGAGGAGGAGGGGGAGTGGAGAAGGCTTCGAAGAGGCCGTGATGGTGAGAGAGGGAGAAAGAGAGCCAGTTGTGAGGGGAGCCCTCCATTTAGCGCCTCTTAATCTACTTCGCACTAAGCTTATTATTGTTTCTCACAGCTGAGAGAGCAAACAAAGCGCAAGAAGATGAAAGAACGAAGAAGAAGAGTTGTGAGAGAGGATGGTGTTATAGAAAGCGAGGAGTGGAAGGAGAAGAAGAAGAAGAAGAAGAAGAAGAAGAGAGAGAAACAGCGCACGGGAGTCGAGGATTATTGTATACATAAACAAATAAAAGCGAATTAATTAATATAAGAGAGAGAGAGAGAGAGAGAGAGAGAGAGAGAGAGAGAGAGAGGAATAGTTAATTAATTAGTGAGATCTAGAGAGAGAGAGAGAGAGAGAGAGAGAGAGAGAGAGAGAGAGAGAGGATTAGAAGGTGGGGTGGGTTGGGGCGTGGGGGGGACAACTGGAAGCTTTTCACGGGAGCGCCTGGTCGGTCCGCTTGACCAAAATTAGGGTTTGCAATCGTTTCCCTTGCGCCTGCAAAGCACTTTTAGTAATTATGTTCTTGCCACGCACCAAGCACAAGAATTGTGATAAAACTGCAGTGAAAAACTTCCCAACAACGCCTCACCAAGAGATTCCTATCCGCTATTGCGGATAAAACTTCATGAGACAACGCCTCATCAGAGGATCCGATCCACTGCTACGTGCCTGTGATGCTCCATTTCTCATTTCTCATGGATCATTCATCTTAGAGCTAATCTAGCTAGATCCTAGCTGGCTTTAACTCTTTTAACCTTTTCGACCTAACCATCTAGCACTAAATTATTACCGAGTTAAAAAACTTTTATCTATTATATTTTATATATAGAATTATTTTAAATCCTAAAATGTTACCGTACTTATGTTAGCTCTATCTAATATTAATACTAAAGTTAAAATATATATATATATATATATTCAAGATGGGGTGTTGTTAGAGAATTTTTTTACTTAAGTTATTTTTTAGAACTGTGAACGTCATTAGATTCACTGAATTTGATCAGTGGAGTTAATAAATAAACGATTTATAAATATACAAATTTTCTAATTATAGTGGCTACTTTGCAAATTCAATGGCATTCGATTCTTAGATCTGGATGCAATTCGATAATTCTATATCAATGAGATTATTGATAAGAGTAATTATCATTTTTGGATAGATGGCTAAATGTTTTTTTTTTTTTTTTTTTTTTTTTTTTTTTTTTTTTTTTTTTTTTTTTTCTGTATACTTTTATCTTCTGTACATCCAAATAATCTAATTTAAACTTGAACTTCGAGGACTGCAACAATAAATAAAGTTTGGCAGTGTTTGGATACAAGTAAAAGAGATCTGAAAAGAATCTTGGGCCCAAAACTAACCTACAATCACTTTTTGATTATAATCATACAGCTTTATCATCCAACGGTCCATATTTTTTTACTAGTCTTATGAAAAAAAAACAAATTATTACCAAATTCAAAAAAAAAAAAAATTACAAATTTTGGATTAATTAAGAGACATGGGAGGAAATCAACTGTATATGTGGCCTTAGCTTTAGTTATCATAATATAATATTTATTTTTTTGAGAGAACATAATATGATATTTATATTCAACATATACTATCAATTGTGTGGATTTGAAGTACATACATAGGAGGAAATGAACCCAGTAGCTATGCTTTGATTATATCATGCTGATTCTAAAAATTTAAACTATTAAAAAATAATATTATAATAATTTTATATTCAATACTTTAAAGAAAATGTAAATGTATCTTAAAAACTATATTTTCTCATTCTGCACCAAAACCTCAATAAATTAACATAAATTTTATTCTCGTAAAAACTTTTATTTTACAAAGCATGGATATATATATATATATATATATATATATATATATATATATATATATATATATATATATATATTTGTAGAACTAGTTAAATATAAATATTTGTAGAACTAGTTAAATATAAATATTAAAAACATTATTTTCTAGCAGATTCAGCTATTGAAGGTTTTGAGTTCACGTTGTGTTAGTTTTCCAACAATACTAATTTTTTTCTATTTAATTTAAATTCTCGTATTGAGTTTACCAAATTGGCTCTAATCATTATTGAATATAAATATTTATATAAAAATAAATATTTAGGAGTTAATATACAATCTCTTGACTTTACTATATATATATATATATATATATATATATATATATATATATATATATATATATATATATTTAGGCTGGAATGCTTGCCACCTATTTATTTTCAATGATGGAGTTTCCAAATTGACGATCGACACCGTTGAACATGATCTAGACTATTTAAACTATTTAGAAATTAAATTTTACATTTTCAGTATTCTTTTCTAGTCCATAAAGTGGGCATAAAAATAAACAGCTGAAAATAAATATTTTTTAAAAAATGATGGTAGGAGTCTTGTAATCAAAAGCAAGAGTATAGATTTTATTTTAAATAGTTTTAAAAAAATTTTAAGAAAAATTTAATTAATTTAGATCTCTTAACACCGTTAAATGAGTAAAAGGCTTATATCTACAATTAAAATTATAAATTTTGTAATTTTTTGATCATACGCTCAATAATGTCGAAAAAATTTAAAATTTAATTTTAGATATTTCTAGTGATCTAGATTATATTTAACGATGCCGATCGGTGATTTGAAAATTTTATTATCAAAAATAAATAAGTGACAATCAAACTAGTTTACTAATAATAACATGGGCAATGCAAGATGTACAACCCTTTTGGGGTATACATCCTACACCCCACCCCATCCTATAACTCCACTCGTCACATCAAGTGACGAGTAAAATTTACCCCACCCCAGTGGGTTGTAAGGATGTACACCCCAAAAGGAGTACACACTTATATATACTCATATATTATATATGGGTATATATAAGTGTACACCTCCTTAGGGGTGTACATCTTACACCCCATCTATTTTAGAATGGAGATCACATCGAAATAACCAGTGGAGAAAACTTCATTCTTGAATTAATGGGGTGTGCATCATACACCCTATTTTGAAGTGTATGAATATCATTGCCCATTATATATATATATATATATATATATATATATATATATATATATATATATATATATTGATTGAACCAGCCCCTAGTAGATGTACCGGGAAGCACGAGAGAAAAGAGGAACAAGTGTCACTTGAATGGGACCGCCGCTTTTCTTTTTAAGCTCCATCCTCTCTGTCCCCCTTTGTTATCTCCTTCAATTAATACACGTACAATCTAATTACTTATTTTAGAGAATCCATTTCAATTAATTAGATGAGTGTTGCCTCTTATATATAATCCCCATGATAAAAGGTCCAATGCAAAAAATTTAATCTGATATGTAAAATAAATATTTTTCATATTTAAAGTAGTTGTAAGAGAATCAAATGTGATATATCAGTAGGAGCAAATTTTGATACTATGTTAAAATATTTAGATCCAACTCAAAATTTAAGCCCGATAGATATAAATTACAATTATTTTAATTTGTTTTAATTAGTTGGGGTCTAAATTAATTAAAAATGGGAGCAAAAGGAGAGGATATATATACATATTTGCAAGTCGCGGTGGATCCCACGGTGGGTCGCGCGACAGCGTCTTATCAAAATCAAAGGATGATAGCGATAGCTCTGTATGCATGCTTCGAAGCTGATGATCTACGAGGTGATTGATTCGAATTTTTCTTTAAAAATAATTGTATAAATTTTTATAACTATAAAAATTATTTCTAATTTTTTTTTTTTTTTATAAAAATAGTCTTAAATGGTGAATAATTTACTGTTTTTAAATACGGTGAATCATTCACCGCATTCATAAGTTTTCAAAAAATTTCAAGTCTTATGAAAACGATAAATGGTTTACCGCTTTCCATTCACCACTTTTAAAAACGGTGAATGGCTCACCTCTTTTAATATTCATCGCTTAAGACTATTTTTATAAAAAAAAAAAATTCGAAGACTATTTTTATAATTATAAAAATTTATAAGATTATTTCTAAAAAAATCAATTATAACAGCATTTTACAGAGATACGATTTACATCCTGCAAAATATTCTTATAGATATATATGAATAGATAGATATAATATAAATATCATAATATGACAATGTAACAGATAATTAAAAGTTTTACTTCTCATAAATTCTAATAATCTATATATTGTGTATAATATAAATTAATCAGCAATTTTTTTGATTAACAATATAACAAATAATTAAAAGATTTACTTGACAGAATAAAACTAACTCGAATAAAAAAATTATTAAGGGTATTTTTGTAAATCTATTATTTTCTTCTATTTAAACTAGATTTCAACAAATCCACATCCGCTTTTAAAAGCGGTGAATGATTCACCGCTTTCATCAGATTATGACAATTTTTGTGAATGCGGTGAACCATTCACCGCTTTTCAAGAAAGCGGTGAATGATTTACTGCATTTAGGTTTTCTGACATTACGGAGCCTATTTTTACAAATATTTTTTTTAGAGAACTATATTTATAAAAACGATTGTTGGTAGGGTTAGATCTGTAAATAACCCGATTGATTCTATCGCCTATAATTAATTTTGTGAGTATATATATATAGAGAGTCCGGCTAGAATACTATCGATAGAACCAAGCAATTGGTGCTATCAAGTTTTCTGTCGTTGGATGAAAAGATATGCGGTTTGGATTGTAATGGTCCCCTAAGATTTTTACTATTCACCCAACTACCTAGTAAACCCTAGGAGACTACTATCATCTTAACCACACATCTTTTAATCCAACGGCTAAAAACTTGATAGCACAAATGACTTGGTGCTATCGAAATATTCCAGCCTAATTATATATATATATATATATATAATATATATATATATATATTATATATATATATATATATATATATATATATATAATATAGAGAGAGAGAGAAGCGAGAGAGAGAGAGAGAGAGAGAGAGAGCGAGAGAGAGAGGAGAGAGAATTAGGCTAGAATACTATCGATAGCACCAAGCCATTGGTGCTATCAGTTTTTAGCCGTTGGATCAAAAAATATGCGGTTGGAATTATAGTGGGCCCCTAGGGTTTACTAGGTGGTTGGCTGAATAGTAAAATCATATATATATATATATATATATATATATATATATTATATATATATATATATATATTATATAGTATATATATATATAGGAGAGAGAGGAGAAGAGAGAGAGGAGAGAGAGAGAGAGAGAATTTAGGCTAGAATACTATCGATAGTACCAAGCCATTGGTGCTATCAAGTTTTTAGCCGTTGGATGAAAAAAATATGCGGTTGGGATTATAGTGGGCCCCAGGGTTTACTAGGTGGTTGGCTGAATAGTAAAAATCTTAGGGAACCACTATAATCCCAACCGCATATCTTTTCATCCAACGGCTGAAAACTTGATAGTACCAATTATTTGGTGATATCGATAGTATTCTAGCCGGAATGTTATCAGTAGTAAACCGACCTGTTTGCCACCCATTTGTTTTCGATGATTGAGCTTTCAAATCGATGATCTGCACCGTTAAACATGATCTAGACCACTAGAAGTATTTAAAAATTAAATTTCAAATCTTTTCGACATCATTGACCTTATGATCAAAATGTTACAACATTTATAATTTTAATTATAGATATAAGCATTTTGCTCGTTTTATAGTGTAAATGTGATGATCCGGATCTCTGTGAAGGTCTTACGGTGTGAATTGTGGCTTCTAAAGGCCTATGATGTGTGTTGGAGATGGTTGCGCGCAAATCGAACCTCAAGATCAGACCCAGCGCGAATTTTGGATTAAGAATACCTATCCGGATGCATTCGACAAATTTTAGAAGTGGAATTTGGCAAAACGGACATCGGATTTGGAATCAGCGCGCGAAAACGATGAAAATAGACTATTTTTGTATTTTTTCTGAGCCCGGATACCAAAACACGGATTTCGAGGTATGAATTACTGTTCCGGCAGGCCAGGGCAGCACCGGCGGCGACGGGCAGGCGGCGGCGCAGGCGCGTGCGCGGTGACGGACAGGCCGGTCCACGGGACTTGGCGTGCACCGGGACCAGCGAACGTGGCGGAATACCACGTGGCGCGCGCGGATTGGGTGGTCAATGCACGCGCGACTGCGCTCCGGGCGCGGCGCACCGTGGACCCCGCCAGGCCACGTGTCGTCCGCTCATTGGAGGGCGCATCGACCCGGCTGTCCCACCGTGAACAGCGGACCACGGTTTCCGCCGTGGACTGCGCTGCCACGCGGCGTGCCGCAATTGGCGGGCGCGTGTGCGCGGTGCGCGCGGGTCGCAGAGTGGCCACGTGGCGCGTTGAGGGTAATTCGGGCGCGCACAGTAACGGGCCGGGCCGGATTCGGGCGCCCGATTCTTGCGCCCGAACCTGGATCCCTCCCTTTGGTGGGCTTGGGCTATAAATGGCCACTTGGGGGTTTCGTTTGTGAGCTTTTCCTCCGAGCTCTTCAGCCCATTTTCGACAGGGAGTGTTGTCTGTGAGTCTTCTTCGATATTTGGGATCCAAGAAATTTTTGGGAGTCGTGCCATCTGCGTTCTTCTCGACATCGCGAGCTTCGACGCGCCTTGGATATCGAGTTTTTTCGTCGACGCTTCTTCTGCGAGCTCCCCAGAACTGACGGGAGGGAGTTTTTGGCCGATTTTCATGGCATCGGTTTCACGAGAGGTAGATCTTCGTTTTCCGTGTTTACCGCTTCTCTCAGTTTTGGGTTTTTATTGGGGTATTCGGAGCATTTTTGAATCCCTTTCTTGCTGCTGGTTTTCCTGGGCCCCCCGAGCTTGTTCGATTTTTATCTCCGCGCTCGGTTATCGGATTTCGGCCTGTGAGGACTCGATCGACATCTACGCCTTGCGAGGATAGCAGCTATATTTTTATTGAAATTTTTGGAGATCATCTCGCAGGTGATATTTTGGCTTTTTTCGGACTGATCTTTCCACAGATTTGTGATCGTGAGGATTTTTACTTACCGCGATATTTGGAGTATTGTATTTTTGTGCCCAGGAGGAGTTTTCAGGTGTTTTTGGACTCGTTAGAATCGTGGGAACCTGAGGATTGTCCACATTCAGTTTGGACCTTGGATTGACACGCACTTTCAGGTGGGTTGCTTCGTCTCCAAAATCGGTGGACGGTTCTCTAATTCTATTGAATAGAATTGCATGCATGATTGCGAGGGAGTTAGGAAGCATGTTAGAGAGAGAGATGATACTTTCTTGTGTTGTTACTGAGTTCATGTCGACTAATGCTTCCTAGTTGTATTAACAAATGTTATTATTAGAACTTGACCTAGCACCCTGTTATATAATGTATGTTCAACCAGACTAGTAGAAAACTCTCACTTGGGCTAGATTTACTTATGCTTTAGACATCCACATTTTACATTCTATCCATGGACATAGTGTTTTCCTCGCCCCGGTAGTGGGCTGAGTGGTCAGGATTTCTCTTAGTGTAGAATGCATGTTACACTCGTGCTTGGGGGCAGAGTGGAGTCTCGTAGATGTAGCCAGTATTGTACCAGTGGCGGGAGCCGTTTGGGTAAACGGTGGTCCCGAGTTGTCGAGTTCTTCGATTTATTTGTCGCCACTGTGTTCGTGGCAGTGGTGTACCAGTGATAGCAGGACCTTAAACCCAGAATCTTTTTGGATACACATGATTTAGTCAACACATGATTTTAGTCAACCAATGTTTTTCTTCCAAACATCGAATGGTTGTCGGAGTCTGCTCTGGTCTGATTGGGCGAAGGTATTAGCCCTTCGGGGTTTGCAAATAAAACTTGTTTTTCTAACTGATTTTTCTAAAAATAGCTAAAAATTATTAAAATGGGTTTTTTCAAATCAAGATGGTTTTATAAAAGGAAAAAGAAACTACTTTTAGTCCTCACCCCGAACGGGTTCGAGTGAAAATAGTTTTTAGTAAGAAATATCACATTTTTCTGTAAACTTCCTCACCCGGGAGGGTTCGAGTGATCTGGGTTCTAAGGGTTGTTCCTTCTTTGGGTCGAGAACAACCAGAGGCTATGCCTAGAGCCTGTTCTTGTTTGATTTGGGTTGGAGGTTCTAGTCTTTCGGGGTTTTCGGATCCTTCATTGTTGTCGGCTGTGGAGTATACCCAGCTAGTGAGTTTGCATGTTGAGTTGATGTCCTGTTGTGGGAGCCGTCGGGTTGACGGTGATCCCGGCTGTTGAGTATTTTTCAATTAGTGAGTTAGAGATGTGATATTGGTTATTGTCGATCTTGTTGATCGTGGATTTGGACTATAGCCTGCATGAGCCATATTGAGCTCGACAGAGATGCGCAGATACTTTCCTCGGTGGGATCGCGCCCCTCGAGTGCCACTCCGAAGCAGAGCTTGTTTCTAAATAGTTTAAGTGGTCTAGATCATATTCAACGATTTCGATCGTCGATTTGGAAGCTCCATCAATAAAAACAAATGAGTGGCAAACGGACCAGTTTGCTATTTATAGCATTCCATGCTAGCGCCTCTCTCTCTCTCTCTCTCTCTCTCTCTCTCTCTCTCTCTCTCTCTCTCTCTCTCTCTCTATATATATATATATATATATATATATATATATATATATATATATATATATATATCAGTTAACGAATGCATTACTATGTTGATTAATATTAACTCTCAAGTTATAGCAAATTAAGAGCCATTGTATAGAATCATGTATAGTGGCTAAATTAAACCTTTGTTTCTAAATTAATGCTCGAGTTTTACTCTGATTATTTTTGTTTTTCTGCATTATAGCATTCAAACTTTTAAAATGCTAGATCTTCTAGCTATTTGCTTTCTACTTCCAAATTAAGTGCTGAGAATCTAACAGGACAGTCAAAGTCAATATAAGCTTATAATTAAAATTTCTAACAACAAAAGCGTGTTATTATCGTGCTAATCAAAATTTATAAAGGCTTATGAATAAGAAATTAGCTAGATCAAAAGTTTTTTGACATTGCAGGCATAAGCTTACGAATGACCTAATATGGCATGTTTGATTTTTAACTCTCAAAGCGTTAATGGCAGGGATAAATGACTTGTTTGATCTTACTTCACCTTCCGTATAATATAAAATTATTTGAAATTTTCACTACAGTATTGTTCAAACCATATACACTAAGCAAATATCACTATATTAAACCACACTATAACTTTATTACAAAGTTAAGATTAACGAAGGTTTAGTCTTGGACAGAGCCATTATGAAGCCCATAGCGGCCATGGCCTCTCTTGATTTGAATTTAATTAATTGACGATAGATACATTTCACATGCCTACAGTAGATGTATATAGTTTTTAATATAAAAAAAAAAAAATTTAATAATAATTACTGGACAAGATTTAAAATTATCTCTAATGTATAACCAACTGATACTAAGAAATAAATTTGATAAATTGAAATTACTAGAACAGCTAAATCTAATTACATATTAGTCACTTATAGTAAGAATCAAAATATTATAAATTTTAATTTTCAGGAGCAAATTAATTTTTTTTTCTTTTTTACAAAACTTGTGCTCCCAATCTTCTACTGATCCCCTTGGTCCTTTCTCTTCCTAGCTATTCGAGGTTCAAATCATGACTTAATTAGTCCCTGGATCTAGTAATCATAATTTAAGTACGTACGTACTCAAGCATGCATGTATACCTCGTTTCCCAAAGTACACTACCAATTGAAGATATGTATACAAAACTATATATATATATATATATATATATATATATATATATATATATATATATATATATATATATATATATATATATATATATTTGCGGCTGGTGGTGAGTCAAAGCAAAAATAGAAAGTAGATTTGTATCTTTGTGTGGAGGATCATTACCCTACGTTGTTCCTAAATGAGAAAAAGCTTAACAAAAAGGGCACTATCATATGCACATCCCATGCTGTTATTATAGATTATTCTTCAGGGATTTGAATATTGTAGTCCTGAGTAAATTCAGGATATAGAGCTTTGCATGTGTTACACGTACGTACCTAGTAGAGCGCATTTATGCGATTTGTTATCACAATTTTTAGGTCAAGTCATTTCGCATCAATCATTCGGATAATTTGGTAAAATATCCAAGATCATAAGCACTAGTGTTTTAAATGAAAATTAGTAAAATATTGTTCTTTGGCTTGTTAATTTTTTTAAATAGATTAATTAATTTATATGGTATCAGAATAGAACACCATAAGCATGAAATTTTTTAGGAGAAAACTAGATGTTGACTAGTGTGAATTACGTGAATTAAAGCATAATCTAGCCCTAGCTAAGGCATAATTTGGTAATATGATGAGTAAAAAATATTATTTTTATACTTTGGGAGATCTTAAAAAAATGTAAAATCGCTATTGATCTTTTATCTTTTAATATTATAAAATTATAGTGGTAGCCAACATATCAAAAAAATATGTAATTTCATGCTTCTTCTCATGTTGTTCCCATTCTAAGTTTCTAATATAGAATAAGATAAAAATTAAAAGTAATTTTAAAATTTTTAGACCATCTAAAATATAAAATTAAATAATAATTTTAATCACCACAATAGGAAACTAGGTGTAAATAGTGATTGTTACATAAATATATAGATTGTCGCCTTTGCCTTATTGTGTGTTTGTAACCAATAAAAAACACACTAAAATTCATCCATTTCATCATAATTTATAAAAAATTTGATGATTAATTACTGACGTGGTGTGATTGTTAAGAAAAAACTCAATCCTAGCCCATACTGCTTAATTAGATCACAAAGTGAGAGAGAGAGAGAGAGAGAGAGAGAGAGGGCCCCTTTTTACTCTCCGCGTTGTGCACCCTCCATTAATTTCCTAAGATCTGGGCCCATGCGCATGTAGGCTACAAAAGTAATTTTGGACCCATTATTAATTGGGCTAGGTCAGGTTTCGTCTATTCATTACAATAAAATTATATTATAATGATATTTTTAAATATTTTTAAAATTTTAAAAAAAATACTGTTAATAAAAATATTGAAATTTATTATTAGTATCTTTATATGTGAAATCGTTAGGATGTATAATGACACACTAATATAATATGTTCCAAAAATATTTTTCTATAATATAATTTTAAATATAAATAAAATATAAATAGAACACTTGCATAAAAATATTATAAAAATATATTTTTATAATCTAATTTTATTATATTGATTAATCCAGAAAGTAGAAATACCGATGAGGTCAATAACCATCCCCTTTGACCAAATTTGTACCGAATGGGCTCTCTCGAATGCGTCCATAATTTTTTTTAAAATTTTTCCAGTGACAGTACATAATTTCACCAAATTTTTACAATAGAGAAATATTTTTGATACACATCTTATAATTTATTTATTTTTATGACAGAATAAATTTTATTAGTCACTTTAAAATAATTAGTAAAAAAATAATCTACTGTTAGATGAATGGGATCACTATAAGAAACTCAATATTTAATGACACTTATTAGTATACTTAAAAATGTTTAAAAGTATTTTAATATAGTCTAGTATGGTATTTGAAAGCGTCAGAATTTTTTAACATTATGTTACTTTAGAGTGCCAAAAAAATTAAAAATCCTAATAAAATTAATTAATTAAATAATTAGTTTAATATAATAAAAATTTCATATGACGTTTTTCTCAAATGTTGTGACTTTTATATTAAAAAAATATATATATATATTAGAATGTCCGGATAGTATTATTTTTCACAATATTCAACATGGTATCTTCATATTATATATAATAAAAAAATTTAAAATAAAAAAATTATATTATTATTTTAATATATAATTATCAAAATATACATAGCATAGATTGATTCACGTGTCGAGTGACAATTAGTTTTTAAAATTTTATCAGTTTAATAATGTTACTGCACTGAATCCATGCAATAAGTTATCCTAAACTTAATATAGACACCCTCTCCAATTGTTCCATCCAAATTGCCCTCCCCTCCCTCTTTTCCTCTAAACCAATCGCTCAAATATAGCACATATGCATGCACTACTTCACCTTCTTATACTTAACACCCCCTCTCTCATCCCTTAATCTCTCCTCATCCATTTCTCTCTCTCCCACAACCCCTCAACCATGGCTTCAACCCTCCCCTTCTTGCTCCTCCCCCTCCTCCTCCTCCCCGCCTTCGCCGGCGCATTCAACATCACCACGATCCTCTCGCAATTCTCCGACTTCTCGGCCCTCAACGACCTCCTCTCGCAAACCGGCCTCGCCGTGGAGATCAACCGCCGCCAGACCCTCACGGTCCTCGCAGCCGACAACACGGCGGTCTCCGCTGTCGCGGGCCGGCCGCTGGACCTCATCAAGAAGGTCCTCAGCCTGCACGTTGTCCTGGACTACTACGACGACGAGAAGCTGCGCAAGATGACGAACCGCACTGCCGCCCTGACCACCCTCTTCCAGGCCTCCGGGCTGGCGTCGGGACGCGCCGGCTTCTTGAACGTGACCGACATGCCGAACGGCGACGTCGCCTTCGGCTCGGCCGAGCCCGGCTCCCCCCTCCCCTCCAAGTTCGTGAAGGTGCTCGTCACGCACCCCTACAACATATCCGTGCTCCAGGTGACCAGTGTCGTTGTGCCCCCGGGGGTTTTTGGCGGGGGCAATAGCACGCAAACCGCGCCAACGCGGTCGGTGGCGCCGCCTACTCCCGCGCCCAAGGCGGCCCCCGTGCCGGCCCCCATGCCACTGAAGCCGAAGCCGAAGCCGAAGCCGAGGGCGCCTACGACGTCGCCAACCCCTGCACCGGTGAGCGGGGGCCCGATACCGCCGCCGGTCGGGAGTCCCCCTATTCCGATGGCGCCGATAGCTTCGCCTCCGGCGCCGGTCGCTTACCGGGTCCCTCCGGCGAATGGGCCCGCCGCGTATCCGCCGGCGCCGGTCGCAGGGGACGATGCGGCAGCGGCGACACATGCGGCGGTTGGGAGAATTGGAATTGCACTGGCCTTTGTTGCTGCATTTGTTGGTGTTCTCTAATTGAATTTATTTATTAGTCAGAGTGTTTTTTTTTTTTTTTTAGAAGATTTAATTATGTGTTCCCAAATTATAAATCTCCATTTGGGTTCACGTACGTATCGTACGTAGGTGGTATTTAGAAGCTTATGCATAAGCATGCATGCAAAGTTGATTGGTTGCATGGATTTGAATATTTTATCTCTTGTCAAAAGAGATCAATAAGAGAGTACGTTGAAACTGTACGTATATGTTTTGCAGATTAATTAATAAAATGATTTATTAGGCTTACGTACGTGTTAAGTATATTAATTTATGTTCTGTTTTTAATCATTTTGATAATATGGTATATTCATATGGATTCGTTACCTTGTTCAAAAAAAAGTTTAATAATCTAAAAAAAGAAAAAGAAAAAAGTTCAATAAGTTTAGAAACGATTCCATCAGGAATATTTGGAATAACATGCATATTAATTATGAATAAATGATGTGAAAGTTGGAATCATCAAACTTAAAGCCTCTTATAACAAAAGGGATTTAAAACTGGTTCTAATAACATGTTACTCACAATATCGATTTAATATAGAATTGGCCCAAATTTTGTCTTAGCATTTCTCACCCTTTCTGTTTTTTGCTTTTTTTGAATTGAATTGTGGAATACTTTTTTATAATTACCAATTAAGTATTCGAAGGCTGAGCCCAGTGTAATCGGTCCAGCCCAAAATAAGTTAAAGTCAAATTCGAGTTTGAGTTGGTTGGGCTAAACCATCTCATTGTAACGTTTAGATATATGTATGGTGAATAAAATAGAAGTTGTTTGATACGAGAGAGAGAGAGAGAGAGAGAGAGAGAGAGAGAGAGAGATAAACGAGAGATAAACAATTAAAAGAAAATGTGTCGTCTATATACAAATTTTATAATTTAAAATTTGGATGATGTAACATTTTATTTGTAGTCCTTGTCTATGCCAATTTGTATAGTAAAAATGAGTTTTTTATTTTATTTTATTTTATACATTCGAATCGTAAATTCTAGTAAATTGATTAAATTTTATGTCCTATTTTATTTTATTTTTTTCTTCCTCTTAAACTCCTTCCACGTCTTCCATCGCCTTTATGCCATCACACAACGCTGTAAAATCTCTTCCACATCTCCTTCTTCATCTTTGTCGCCTCCTCTATCCACTACAACAAAATTATGCTATAACGATACTTTTAAATATTTCTAAACTCTAAAAAAAGTGTCGCTGTAAAAAATATCCACACTTATTATTAGTGTCGCTATGTATGCAGTCGCTAGGGTATATAACAATACATTATTATAATGTGTTCTAAAAATATATTTTTATAATCTAATTTTAAATATAGATGAAATATAGATAGAACACTTACACAAAAATATCATAAAAATATATTTTTATAATTTAATTTTGTTGTAGTGATCATCTTCACCTCAGTTGCCGTCGCCGCCGCCATGCCCTTGCCCTCTCCCTCATCGCGCAGTGGCCGGCAGAGCCTCGCCGGTAGTCTCACCACGAGGTCCACCACCGCGCAAGGATTGCAGCAGCATACCACTGCGCACTGACTGACGCCCTCCTCGACGACGACGACGACGACAGAATTGTGTCAGAGGAAGAAAAGGTAGAGGCGTCGGTGCTCGGACAGCAAAAACAATTGTGCATTATTTGACCATATATCATTTGTTCATAGAGTGGAAATAATAATAATAATAATTAAAAATAAAAAAATAATAAAAAAAACGAAAGATGAAGAAGTGAAAAAAAAAAAAAAAAAAAAAAAACTGTGTTATTAATTTGATACTAAATTTAACGGTATAACTTAATCTTAAATAATATAATTTAGTATCAAATTATAAAAGTATAATTTTTATTTTTTTAAATTTATTTGGTTGGAAAATAAAGGGGATCTCTTTTATCCCCCAAACATAAAAAGAAAAATAGGAGATTTGTTATATTCCTTAACGGGCTATTCTGAAATAGCCCGTTAAGAAAGGGGAATAATAATTTCCCTCATGGGTGGGAACAACCTTGTTCCTATCCGGAAACAATCTTGTTTCTATTTTTTTAAAAAAAATTTAAATTTAAATTTATAAAATTTTAAGTTTAATTTTTTTGTATTTTATAAATTTTAATTTTTTATAAATCTAAAAATTTTAAGAAATGTAAAAATTTATACAAATTATATATATATATATATATATATAAATTTTTAATTTTTTTATAGAAATTTTTTAATTTATATAAATTTAAAAATTAAAATTTTTGCATCATCTTTTACATATTTTCAAGATAATTAAAATTTTAAATTTAGAGAGATTTTAAATTTTATAACTTTTTAAATTTTTAACTTTAATTTTTAATAAATTTATAAATTTAATGATTTTCAAAATTTATTAATTTTAAAATTTTAAAATTTATACAAATTTTAAAATTTTTAACTTAAATTTTTAATAAATTAAAAAAATTAAACGGTGTTATTTACTAAAATATAAACTTTAATTTACACAAATATTAATTATTATTTAATTAATATTTTATATTAATTAATTAGATAAAATATTATTATTTTAAAATTATAATTACTCTTATTCTCGCTATTCTAACCTAACTATTCAAATGCTATTTTTTTTATTCTAAAGAACAACACAATTTTCATCCAAACACAAAATTGATCTTATTCCTGTGTATTCCTAAATTTATACCTATTCAAGGGATAAAAAAAATTATGCTTTTTAAATTTATCCTCGAACCAAATAGTGCCTTATCGTATAACTTAGTCTCGAATACTTTTAAATGGTACAACTTAGTCTCAAATATTAATAGTGCAATTTAATCATCATTGTCTGCGTTTAGGGTTTAGAGTTTTTTAGAGTTTTAGAGTTTTAGGGTTTAGAGTTTTTTAGGATTTAGAATTTAGAGTTTAGAAATTTTTAAGATTTAGAATTTATTTCAAAAATAAACTTATATTTTAGAAATATAAATTTATTTTAAAAATAAACGAAGCGGATAACATATTATTTTTTTCTCAAAAAAAAAAAGAAAAAAAAAAAAAGAAAAAAGTGCATATTAGGATGGGTGATTTTTTTGCGCCGCCCTCCCACGTCATAGAGGCAATATAGGAGAAGAAAAGCCAACTAACGAGAAAGAAGAATAAAAATAATTTAATTATTTTTTAAAAAATTTAAGTAAAATTGTTACAAACTAAAAACAAAAAAACTAATTTATTTTTTATAAAAATATATAATTAATAATTTTTTTTTATTTAAATTAGCCTTTTGTCTACTATAATTATCGATCAGTCTACTTTTGAATTTAATTAATATTCTCGTGAATTACAATAATAGTTCAACAACAATACATCACATCACCACATTAATAAAATAAAATAATAGTAATATTATATATACACTTTATAAGAAAGATACAATATATATTTTATTTATTTAATAAATAAAATATTTTTACTAATTACATCGAGTAAAAAAAATAATCTATTTTTACGTTGCCATTTAAAACGAAGTAAATAATGCAAACCCCATCCATTTAATACTCATTTATTGGGGAATCCGAAAGAGGAAAACTAATAAATTAGAAACTATTTCAAATTTTCCAACAATTTATCTACAAACCATTATGATTTTTCAATATTTTAATCTGATGTGGTGACACCTCCTTAATTTAGGGGTGTGGATCCCACATATTTTTTAATTATTTTTTAAAAATTAATTAAATTTTTTCTCTAATAATAATAATAATAATAATAATTTGATGAAAAAAATAAATCAATTTGAATTTTTTATTTTTATTTAAATAAGTACTTTTATTTTCAAATATATTTTTATTTTTTTTGTCATACTTTAAAGTATTTCTACTTATATTAAGATTTTCTTCATATTATGGATAAGAAAATATTAGATTTTTACTAATTGATTTGACAAGAATAATTTAATTTGTACGATAAATAAAATTATTATTTATATATATTTTGTTGTAATTTTAGTTTTTCTCTATTTAATAAATTATATTTTTAGCTCTATAATAATAATTATTCGTCATAAAACACGATCATCATACTATATCAATTAATTATAAATTTAAAAAAAATTTATATTTAATATTTTTTAATATTATTAATTATTAAAAAGTAATATATATAAATTTTATTTTAATAAAATTTATTCGTTCATTGCGTGGGTCACTACACTAGTTAATTTTTATACATTGAAAAATGGTATAGTATGATCAAATACCAAATTAATTTCAAATCATTATTTTGAACATTTGATCGGAGAAGGAATGGAAAAAAAAAAAAAATTATTTGATGTGTATTATTGACTTATATATTAGGGGTAAAACGAAATTAGAGTAAGTGCTAAACCACCCCACGTTGGGCTCTTTACAACTTATACTAAATAAATCTAACCTTTATTTATTAATTAATTGTTTATCAATGATAATGTATTATATTATTATTTCTTTAAATAGCACTACAATAAAATTAGATTATAGAGACACATATTTGTGACATTTTTGTACAAATGTCTTATCTATATTTCATTTATATTCAAGATTAGGTTATAGAGGCATATTTTTAGGACACATTATAATAATGTGTCGCTATACACCCTAACGACTGCACATATAGCGACGCTAATTATATGTATCGGTATGTTTGCTAGCGGCACTTTTTTCAGATTTTAGAAATACTTCAAAATATCGTTATAATATAATTTTGTTATAGTGTAGTAATACATTCCATGCTATAAAATTTTCTTTCTCTATTGCAAACTAGAATAAGAAGAAAATAGTATTTTTTTTCATAGAATTAAGTTTTTATATTTTTAAAAGTTTAAGTCAATATTGTTTATAAATTTTCATCTTTCGAATAAAAATATTACAACAAAATTAGATTATAGGGATATATTTTTATGACACTTTTCTACAAGTGTTCTATCTATATTTCATCTATATCCAAACATAGATTATATGAACATATTTTTGAAACACATTATAATAATGTGTCGCTATACATTCTAGTGATTGCACATATAGCGACACTAATTATAAGTGTCGGTATTTTTGGTAGCGATATTTTTTTCAGATTTTAAAAACACTTAAAAGTGTCGCTATAGCATAATTTTGTTGTAGTGAAAAATATGTAATTAAAATAATAGTGGGTTTTTAAATTTAATGATGGTTGGTGAAATAGAATGATCTCAGAAGTAAAATTAGTTAAAAAATAAATTTAATGGAGATATTTTTGAAACACATTATAATAATGTGTCATTACACATCCTAGTGACTGCACATATAGCGATACTAATTATTCAGATTTTAGAAATACTTAATAGTTTCGCTATAGCATAATTTTATTGTAGTGAAAAATATGCAATTAAAATAATAGTAGGTCTTTAAATTTAATGATAATTGGTGAAATAGAATGATCTCCGAAGTAAAATTAGTTAAAAAAATAAACTTAACGATAGAAAACTTATTATAAATACTAATTATTTGATACTTTTAAAAAAATATGTAATAGCCGAACTCTTTCTCAAATATTCATATTCATATATATATATATATATATATATATATATATATATGTATATATATATATATATAGCCATAAGAAAAGATAAGCTTATATAATTACTTCATGAGGTAAAATTAAAAATCGACAATTAAATTACATGATTTATATATTACATATACTTTGTTTATTATTATTGAACAATATGAATACTCCTTGTTGCACCTTGTGTTTGGCTTTTTAGACCATTAATCAAATGCTCATTTAAACATGGATAAAAAGTGTGTACAAAACTTTTTATGCTAAGTGCTCATTTGGTCCATTTTTAATATAATTAACTCATGCTGTTGAAAAGAGATTGTTTGTACAAATTAATTTGGCTAAAATTCAAGATGGAAACAAGTACCCAATTCGAACCCATTATAGTTAAAGGAATTGTGTCCACATGGAAGGAATTTAAGGGTGCTTCTTCATTGTGATTGGGACATTGCATTTACTACAACTTAAACCAGAAGGGTCTATATCCAAAGATAGATTTTCAATCATTTTTTATCACTACAATAAAATTAAATTATAAAAGCACATATTTATAACACTTTTTAATATATGTCCTATTTATAATTTATTTATATCTAAAATTAAATTATAGAAATATATTTTTGGAACACATTATAGTAATATGTCGTTATACACCCTAGCGACGGCGCACTTATTATTAGTGTCGCTATATGTGCCGTCGCTAAGGGTGTATAGCGACACATTATTGTAATGTGTCTCAAAAATGTGTCGCTATAGTTTAATTTTGGATATAGATGGAATATAAATAGAACACTTTGATAAAAATATCGCAAAAATATATCTTTATAATCTAATTTTGTTGTAGTAGAAGGATTAGCTACAAATAAAATAATAATCTTGTGTTGTTTGCATGCTACGTTCACTACAACAAAACTATGTTATAGCAATATTTTTAAGTATTTTTAAAATCTGAAAAAGTGCTGCTAGCAAAAATGCCGACATTTATAATTAGTGTGCATGCTAAGTTCGCTACAACAAAACTATGTTATAGCAATATTTTTAAGTATTTTTAAAATCTGAAAAAGTGCCGCTAGTCAAAAATGCCGACATTTATAATTAGTGTCGCTATATGTGCAGTTGTTGGGATGTATAGCGACACATTATTATAACGTGTCCCAAAAATATGTTCTTATAACCTAATTTTGGATATAGATAAAATATAGATAGGACACTTGTACAAAAGTGTCACAAAAATGTGTTCCTATAATCTAATTTTGTTGTAGTGGTTGCTAATTGGTATCACGATATTCTATTCAATGACTTGATTTTCTTAGTAAAATAAAAATGAGTTAATTTTATATGATTTTTTTGTTTACGTATCGAATAGCAGATATATTTTTATAAAATTAAATTTTTATATTTATTTTTTTAAAGTTCAAAGTTACTCATATATATTTTTACTGTCAATCTTCGTTAACCTTGTTAATTAGTTAGCGAGATAAATTTATTTTTTATTATTTCAAATATTTTTGTATTATTTTAACCGTTGAAATTTTTGAATGAACATTTAAATACTACAACAAAATTATGCTATGGCGACATTTTTAGTATTTCTAAAATTTTAAAAAAGTGTCGCTGGCAAAAATACCGACGCATATTATTAGTGTTGCTATATATGCCGTCGCTAGGGTGTATAGTGACACATTTTTTTAATGTGTCCCAAAAATGTATTCCTATAACCTAGTGTTGCTATAATTTGCCCCCTTATCCTCAAACAGTTGCCCCTTTATACCAGGTTATTCGAAATAACCTGGTATAAGGGGGCAACTGCTTTTCCCCTCTCATTAAATACTGTTTGGAAATAAGGGGGAGGTTATCCCCTTTTTTATCGGTTGCCAAATGCAACCATAGAGAAACCAACAAATTCATTGTTTATATTTATTTGAAAAGAAAAATTGAACTCAAAAAGATTTTGACCGATATCCTATTGACATGATCAAGTATGTCTTTCGAATGCAGATTGGTTTTTGAATTGATTCTCAAATGTGCTATGTTAGAATCAAGTGATTCGATTAAGAAGGGTCGGATCAACCGATTTCTATCTTAAGAAGTAAAAAAAAAAAATAGACTTAGCTGAATGAGTCGAATCGATTGTATTAAAAGAAAAACTTGAGGTACAAATTAAGCTATTTATAAAAAAAATTGTAAATATAAGAAAGAAAGCTACACGTTAGACTACTCTTAAAAAAAATTATAAGTTGTATTGAAATAGTAAAAGTGGTCTTATTTTGAGAGTGTAAGATTTTTATTACAATCTTTAAAAATACTATTTACAAAATTTCTGTCAGTCTGTATTACCGATCGGCTTGTGTTATGGAAAAGTGCTACAGTCATGACCGCGAAAATCATGCTCCATGTTTTTTCCGTTCCATCTAAAGCTTTTATTTTTATTTTTTTTTTCGTTTTTTTATTTCTTTCACTCATATAGGTTGAGCGCGTGGATCCGACTGCATATTACGTGACATGATGTGACACTCCAATATTCTCATATTAGCTAAAAGTAAAATTATGATTGAATATAAAAAAGATCATAGATACTACTAATAATAACTGAGCTTAAAAGTATTTTGGGCCGGTGGTTTGGATCCAACAAGTTATTATTGTTAGTGGGACGGGTCGATGATTAGGGTTCAACAAATTATTATTGCTAGCGGGACAAGTCGTTATATTTGGTATCGGAGCCAATCATCAGTCGAAGGCGTGTAACAAATCTCGACTGAGCCAAATCAGAATGACAAAATGATAGACTATGTCAAAATTTAAATGACAAGGCGACATGCTGTGTCAGAGTCTGAATAATAAAACTAACGAGATAAATTTCACATCACCTAATAATTTAAACCAGCTAAATCAAATCATAAGCACTAATAATAATAACTAAATTTAAATATTTTAAACCAATTTATTATTGCTAATGTACGTCACGTGACTGGTCCACCGATGATGTGGTGGACCATGTCCACGGCAAATAGTCATGGTATATAAATTTGGGCACTGTTTATTCTGTGGGCAATGCAAACCATGAACTGGCACTGCTTCTTTCGCTGGAAACGTCGGCTTTAAAAACCGGGTAGTTGTTAGTTGAGAGAAATGTAGGAAACGTACAACTATTTCTATGAAATGACAATTTAGCCCCTAAATTTTTTAATAAACAATTAAAAAAAACTTCAATTCGATCCCTTTGTAGCTTACAACCATACAACTTATTAAAATGTTATATTTTACTATTTTTTAATTTTACTATAATCCTGGTTATAGCTAAAGATAAGGTTACATGTAGATGTGTAGAAATGCACTAAACAGAGAATTAAAGTTTCCTATTTTGGTCCTTCCAAAATTATTAATTTACTTTGTTGCCTCTCTGGACCGTTTGGCTCGGAATAATTGAAGAAATAAAACTTAAATTCTATCACTTTCGATATTTAATTAATGTAATTCAAGTTGCATTAGATTTTTATTTCGATTACTCTTGATTTTTTTTTTTTTTTTTTTTTTTTTTTTTTTTTTTTCTTGAGAGCGCACAACTCAAGTTTCACCGTACTCAATATTTTTTAAAAATATATTAAATATTAAAACATAATTAAATTTTATTTTCTTGCCAATGGATTAGGATTATTTTTTAAATAGGAATAAATTTATTGCAGTATTTATTGGCTATTTATTTATGGGTTAAAATAAGTCCAACGTCCTGTCCCGTGACAATAGATCCAAAAGACTAATAAGTTGAGTTGGGTGAACCTAATAAGTTGAGTGGGGCTGCGGTCCACAATAGACCTAACGGCAAGAGGCCCAACAATAGACCCAACGTCCAGGTGGGTTGAGTCCGGTCGAGACCCGTGGGCGCTGTATCTGTACACTTTAAGTGAATTGGTTGCGTATTTCTAACAGCTCGAGCTTTTGGGATTAATAGTTAGCGCCAACGATCCGACAATATTTAGAAGATATGATCAAAATAAATAATCTAATTAAAAAAGTTTCTTAAAACTATACTAAAATATATATAAAAAATTAATTATATTTAATTTTTAAAGTTGATAAGTTACATCAAAACTTGAGTTACGTTGAATATAGAGATTCATCAACTAATAAGTGGAAATGGAAGGGTAGGTAGTGATGTTTAATTCTTGTTAATTTCTGCCTCCGTGCTATGCAAGAAGTAGAGAACGGTCCATGTCTTGCATTGACTACAAGTTTTTCGTTGACTACAAGATTTGTGGAATTTTTCGCATAATTTAAAAAGTGGTACTCCACAATCACGACATTTTATTTATTTCACTTATATTGTTATACTGTAAGGTACTATTTGGTTCGGAAATTATAAAATTGAGGATAAATTTTTTTATCTTTGGAATAGCTTATTATTTCGGAATTTAGTGATAAAAAAAAATTAATATTTGGTTTGTAAAATTGTTATTTTTAGAAATAGCTGAAATTGTGTTTGGTTTATTTCTTGGAATAAAAACGGCAATAGTGAAAAATAAAAATAATTATAATTTTAAAATAATAATATTTTATCTAATTAATTAATATAAAATATTAATTAAATAATAATTAATATTTGTATAAATTAAAGCTTATATTTTAGTAAATAATATCGTTTAATTTTTTAAAAATTAAAGTTAAAAATTAAAAATTGTATAAATTTTAAAATTTTAAATTTATTAAAAATTAAAATTACAAATTTAAAAAGTTATAAAATTTAAAATTTCTCTAAATTTAAAAATTTAAATTTCAATTATCTCAAAAAAAGTGTAAAAGATGATGCAAAAATTTTAATTTTTAAATTTTTATAAATTAAAAAGTTTCTATAAAAAAATTAAAAATTAATATATACAAAATTTGTATAAATTTTAAAATTTTAAATTTTTAGATTTAAAAAAATTAAAGTTAAAAATTTTAAAATTTATAAAATAAAAAAATTTAAATTTAAAATTTTATAAATTTTAATTTAAAAAAAAAAAATGAAAACAAGATTGTTCCCGGATGGAAAAAATCTTGTTCCGACCAATGGGGGGAATTGTTATCCCCTTCTTAATGGGCTATTCTAGAAGAGCCCGTTAAGAAGGATAACAAATTTTCTATTTTTTTTTTTTATATTTGGAGAATAAAAGAGGGATAAAGGAGAGATAAAGAAATTGTCCACCTTTATCCCCCACCAACCAAACATAGCCTAAGAATCTATCTTAGTTGTAACGGACTAATTAGTTTCGCTCGTAAAATTTTATGTATGTGATCTTGCTAGTTTAGTTCTACTCATGATTTTTTTCTAAGTCTAAGTGCGATATATATTTAAAAAATAATAAAAATTATTATTACTATAGTATCCTTTGAATTTAGAGCTTGCGAACACTACAAATTTTTTTTAATATAAGAACGTTTTTTAAACTTCTCTTGAGAAAAACATTCCTAAGTGTCTGTATTTTAAGTGTTTCAAAAAATCTGAAAAAAATATCGCTTGTAAAAAAATCGACACTTATTATTAGTGTCGTTATATGTGCAATCGTTAGGGTGTATAGCGACATATTATTATAATGTGTTCTAAAAATATATGCTTATAACTTAATTTTGAATATAGATATAATATAAATAGGACACTTATATAAAAATATTATAAAATTATGTTCTATAATCTAATTTTATTATAGTGACGTCGGTATATACGTAACGACTCTTTATTTAACGTTATTTTTAAATGATATTTTTAAATATATCGTTAGACTATATTAAGATATTTTCACGCGACCGTGTTTTTTGAGGTTTTAATTTCTGGAGTTACAAAATATTTCATCTCTCACGTGTGCTTTTTGAATGTTGTTTCGTCGGTTGTCCACTTTTTAATTTCGCAAATGTTCAAAGGTATGAGTCAATTTTTTTGAAGTTTAGAGGTGTTGTGTTGTTTATTTTGTTAGTGAGTAACGAAAAAAAATGTTATTTACCCTCAGTCCGTAACTTTTGCCATCAAATTCTTAATATTTATTTTAATTAAATTTTTATCCTACAAAATACTGCCAATTTTAGTAAATATTTTATGTGTGATAAAATTTATTTATTATGAAAATATGATGCTGACATAACAGATAGAGCAATATTAGATGTACACCTACTTTTGGATCTATATTTTATATTCCATCCATTCAAAAGTAGGGATTTCTCCGCCCATCATTTTGAAGTGATCGGTGGAATTCATTAAATCTTTGGATGAGTGGGATGTAAAATATACACCCTATTTGAATCGTATATTTAGTATTTTCCTAATAAGTGTCGGTTAGTATTTTCCTAAAAAGTATCAGTTAAATATAAATATTTGAAATATCGATGTTAAATTAAATAAAATAATAATTATTTTTTAAAAGTTTAAGCTGTTAAAAAAATAATATTTATATATTTTATATTCAATATTTTTTTTTTCATATATATATATATATATATATATATATATATATATATATATATATATATATATATATATATATATATATATTCAAAAAATCATAGATTGCCGCTTAATTAAATGATAAAAAAATTAAATAATATCAGGAGCCTGGCAAATTTAATATTATGTAATTAAAATTATATGAGATAACAGTTGTACTCTAATAAAGCTATGTTTGGTTCGAGAGATATTACAGAATAAGAAGGAATATCCCTCAGGTTGTAATCAAACGGCATCGAAAAACTGTTCCGATCAAAACGCTAGTTAATTATGAAATAAACCGTTAAAAATTGTTCTTTCTTTTCTTTTATTAGATAAATATGTAGATGTATAAATAAATATATTAATATAAATATTATTTTTTATGATAATATATTTATATTAAATTTTATTATATAATATAAATTAATTAAATTCGATATATTATTTATTTTATTAAGTTTTATCATTTATATATTAATATTTAATTATTTTATTTTATTTTATATTAAGTATTATGTATATTAACTTATTTTTTATATATTATATATTTATTTTAACTTTGTATTGAAATTTATAATATTATTAATAAAAATTATAAGTGTATTGCTAATATTATATTTTACTCATTACATATATTATGGATACATTATATAAAAAAATTATTAAAAAAAATAATTTTCTATAAAATTTACTGATATAAATTAATTAATCTATTTTTTAAAATATATTTAGATATTGTTCTAGACTTTTTATCCAAACGCTGTTAAAATCATATCTTATAAAATATTTTTTTAAATATATTCAAACGTAAATTTATTATTGTTCTAACTTATTTCGGAATATCCGTTATTTTTGGAAATAACAAAAGTTATTCCCATAATTTAGATCTGTACCAAATATATATAAAGGAAGTATGGTTTCAAAAAACTTGAAATGAAAATCAAAATAAATCATTTTCATTATTAGTGCTTGGATTTAGAAATTCTAATCTCTCAAAAGTAACTCCCACCCTGCAGTGATTGAGAAATTTTTGTTTTCTCACTAATAATTATTTAAATTTAAATTTAAATCATATAAATTTGTTAGATTAAATTATGAATTTAAATTTGAATTTAAAATATAAATATAAATTTAAAATTTTAATTTATTTTTTAAAATTTTAATTTAATAATTTTTAATTTATTTTTATTATTTTATTTTCGATTCTAATTTCTTATTCTGATTTTGATTTCTCTTTTAAACCAAACTTGCCATAAAAATTTAAATTAATAAAAAATAATATTTATATATTTTATATTCAACAATTGAAAGTCAACTATGAGGAATTGATATTCTATGCATGCTTAAAGACTTTGTACATCAAAAAGAAAAAAAGTGTAATTTTGTCCGTATATTGGTTTTGTAGACCTATAATATTTGTTTGAAATAAATTAGTATAAGTTTGAAACTACTATTTTACTATATTTACTTAAGAAACAAACTTAATTACAATAAATATAATTTTAATTATTATATTAACTTTTAATTAAGTTCACATTTTGACTAATCTAATTATTTTATTAACTAATTATCTAACTATTAAATAATTAACTAATTAATTTATTAAACTATTTGTGGTTAATTAAATTATTAATTAACAATACTTATTGTTAATTATTTTATTAATTAATATTTAAAATTATTTAACAATAGTTAATTAAATAAGTTAAATTATTACTTAATTAATATATTTATATTAATTAATAAAATAAAATATTATTATTTTAATTTTATAATTACTTTTTTTTTCTTACAATTTTAGTATAAATATCCAAACGCTATCTTTTTTATATTCAAAAATAACTTAATTTTTATTCAAATATAAAATTAATTTTATTTTTATTTATTTTAAAAATTAGGATTAATTACATACAACTCCCTATAAATATATCGAATAGTAAATATATTCCTACAAAGTTCAACTTTTCATATTTATCCCTTCAAAAATTCAACGTTATTCATATATATATCCCTACCGTCTATCTCTATTAGAAAAATCTAGTTAATCATAAATTAAATACTTAATATTAGTTAGTTAGTGGGATAAATTTATTTTTTTATCTTTTCAAATATTTTTTTGTATTATTTTAGAGTAATATTTTTGAAAGGGCAAAACTGTCATTTCACATATAGTCTGTTAAAAAATAAACAATAAACTAACGGTAATAAATCGAAAGGATATATATGAATAACTTAGGATTTTTGAAGAAATAAATATGAAAAGTTAAACTTTGTAAAACTGTCATTTCACATATAGTCTGTTAAAAAATAAACAATGAACTAACGGTAATAAATCGAAGAGATATATATGAATAACTTAGAATTTTTTAAAAAATAAATATGAAAAATTAAACTTTATATGAATATATCTACTTTTTCATATGTTTACATAAAGCTATATACAATTAACCCTAAAAATTATGTCTGCACTGAAAATAAGTCACTTTTATTTATATCGAAACCAGATGGAACCATAAGCAACTTTGTTTTAACGTTTACTATCAAAAAGCTGATTTTGGCGTTCACTTGTTAGTAAGTAGCAGGTCAGTGCCGTAGCCAAACAAAGTACAAATTTGAGAGGAAAACTGGGATTTGACTTGGAAAAAAAAAACACCCTCAAAAACTCAAACACCATCCTTGCATAGAAAATTTGGACATGATTTGAAAAGTAACCTCTTCTCCTTGTCAAAATTCTCTTAGATCGATAAACTTACTTAGCCATAATTCTGATATTGTGAAAGTTTTTTCTGTATTAGAAACGAAGCCAGAATTTAATTATGAGAAAAACTAAAATATATTTAAATAAAAATTTTAGTATATAAATATAATTTTATCTAATTATTTTTTTTAAAAAAATATTAATTTACTAATTAATGTAAAAATATTAAAATTAATTTTAATTTACAAGGGTTTAATTTTTAATTATTTTATTTATATTATTATTTACTATATTTAAGAGTAATCCAATTAGCCATCAAATTCTTAGTGTTTTAAATAAATAAAATTATAATATTTTATGATTATTAGATAAAAAAATTATTAAATTTAGTATAATATTTTATTTTGTTAAATAAAATAGCTCATTAGAAATTAAAAAAAAATAATAACAAATTTGGAGTTAAGGGATGTATTTCAAAATACCTTATAAGTATGAGATTCTTAGTATATTTTTATCTATTTAAAATGCATATAAAGAAGAAAAGAAAAGTTATATTGGCACAATAAATTATTAAGTAAATATTAAAAAACTGAGGAGGTCATGATTATCTAAAAATAAATAAATTAAATTGGTATTTAGAACTATTAAGTAATATTAAAAAGTTGAGTGGGTCATGGTCACTTTAGATTTTAACATGATTTCGTTCCTGTCTGTACAAAATATTTATATGAAATATTAAGTCACAAGTAGAAATTAATTCACTATAATAAAATTAAATTATAAAAATATAATTTTGTGATATTTTTATATAAGTGTTCTATCTATATTCTATCTATATACAAAATTATATTATAGTGATATAGTTTTTAGACGCATTATAATAATATGTCACTATACATCATAACGATTGTACATATAGCGATACTAATAATAAGCGTCGATATTTTTGTCAGTAATATTTTTTTTTTAAATTTTAAAAATTATATAAAGATATCGCTATAATATAATTTTATTGTATTAAAAAAGAGTTGGGAAATCTCACATTGATACGTGTCATCCCAACTCTCCACTTCAGCTAAGAGACTTATTATATGCACACATTATTTTTTTTAAATTGATTTTAGTAATAAATATTGTCAAATTACAATTCACTTCATAGATCCAATCTAAATCACATAAAATACCTATTTATAAAAAAAAAATAATACAAAATTTAAATATCTTTAGTAGAATTTTATGAACATGGCCCGGTGTACGAAACAATTTATCTCCCACCATTTTATTTTATTTTTTTCAACTATGAAAAATTATTATCTACAACTAGCATAGAACACTGCATGCATAGAATTTATTTTATTAATATTAATATTGTAAAATTAAAATTTAATCTCATATATATATATATATGATCTACACAATATAAAAATTCTATGTATAAAAAGTTGTAGAGTTCAAATTTTTATAATAAAATTTTAAAAATTTAGTGTACACGATTTAAGGTGGGGTATGATGAGGGGTCATTTGAAGTGATCCTTAAAAGATACCTTCACTTTTAGATGGGTGAAAATATAAGATATACACCCCAAAGGGGTATACATGTAGCATTTTTCTTATTCGTATATACACCCGGTGATGAAACAATTTCTTCCTACTGTTTTATTTTTTTATTATTTATTGATTTATTTAAATTATTTTAATAAATATCTCTCAGTTTTTTTACTTTAATCTTTATAAAAATAATTTAATTACTAAATAATTTAATTATAAATAAGCTGTTATATAAACTTACTTTGCACGTATATCAATTTTTTACTATAACAAAATTATGCTATAGCGACACTTTTAAGTATTTCTACAATATGAAAAAAGTGCCGCTAGCAAAAATACCGACACTTATAATTAGTGTCGCTATATGTGCCGTCGCTAGGATTTATTTAGTTGTCACATGATGTGACAAATAAAATGAATTCACTCATTACATGAGAGAGATGTATATCATACACTATAAAAAAAATATATGAATAATATTGTTCGTATGGAATTGAGCTTTAATACTTTTAAAAGCTCTAAGCTATTGGTACCTATGAGTTTTTGACATTTGAATGAAGATTCGTAGGGTTGGAAAGATAGTGGTTTTCTTTAAAGTTTAATAGGTGGCTGGTAAAATAGCCTGATCTAAGAAGGGGAATTGATCAAAGAGATAGATTTAACGGTGGAATTAAAACTTGCAAGTACCAAATGCTTAATGCTTTTAAAAGTATCATAGCCAAACTAAACCTTAGAGGACGGACCATTATCATCATAACCGCATATCCTTTATTCAAAGTTCGAAAACCTAATAGCATCAATAACTTGGTGCTATTAATTATATAATAATCTAATTCTATATGGTGTTATTAATTATATAGTAGTCTAATTATATATATATATAGAGAGAGAGAGAGAGAATTAGGCTATATAATTAATCACTTCAATAACCATTACTAACAGTGGAAAGATGTTTCTAAAGTATTAAGGAGTATTAGGATATTATCCTAATAATTTGAAAACGGTGTGGATTGTCACAATAGGGTTTATGCTATATATAATACAGTCACTATAATAAAATTAAATTATAAGAATATATTTTTATAATATTTTTACATAAGTATTTTATTTATATTTCATCTATATCTAAAATTAGTTTATAGAGATATATTTTTAGAACACATTATAATAATGTATTGCTATACACCCTAACGACTGTACATATAACGATACTAATAATAAGTGTTGATATTTTTGTCAGCGGTATTTTTTTTTTAACTTTTAAAAATATTTAAAAATATCGCTATAATATAATTTTGTTGTAATGAGTAATATTTTTCTCTATATGGGTATTTTAATTGGAAGTCATAGATTCTAGTAAGCGACTTTGAATAAAATTGTAAAAAGCATAATAATACCTTATTCTAGGACCAAAAAAAAAGAGTTCAAACAATCATAGTATAACTCTGAGAAAATTCTTCATTATCTAAAGATCAGTGAATATTTGATCAAAAAATTTAAAATCAGACAATAGCTTAAACTTTCCACCAGAAAATATTTAGAATTTTTTTTTTTTTTTTTTTTTTTTTTTGGGGGGGATAAATATGTAGGTTTCATCCCAAAACTCCGGATATTATTATAATTATATATATATTCTTGATGACGGACTATTAAGTTGTATGTAACTACATACATACCAAAATTTAGTATTTGGTTTGATGAATTTTAATTTAATTTTTGCAGTTGAATAGGTTAACTTTAAATAAAAAATAAATTTATTTTTCTATTTATTTTTTAAATAATTTTTATTTTTATTATATATAAAATAATTAAAATTTAAAAATATAAATTTTAAATTCACCGTTGAAAAGTAAATTATTTATAGTTGATATATATATATATATATAATATATTAATTAAAATAATTTTTAATTGTACTATACAGTGGTGATGCACGGGGAGATAAGATTTTGGTTATTAGTAAAACTTAGTAAAAAAAGTCAAATAATCAAGGGTAGCATTAGTTATAATTAAGCAATTAAATTGAGTACAGTGTGGGGACATTTTGATAAATTCACTTCCCACCGTGCTTTTAATAACCCCGCAACTCGGGAAGCTCCGGTCGCGGAGTAGGTGGTTTGACCTCCTCGACTCCTCCTCCTCCTCCCCAACGACCCCCTTCCTCTCTCTCTCTCTCTCTCTCTCTCTCTCTCTCTCCTTCTCTCTCTCATACTCACCCCCCACCAAACCCTAACAAAGAGAGAGAGGGAGAGAGAGAGAGAGAGAGAGAGAGAGAGAGATCGAAGATTCGTCGTCTCCACCGACGCGGCGATTGTGGGGAGGGGACTATGCAATCCGGATCCATGAAGCCGTCCCCGCTCGATCTCGTCTCGGCGATCATCACGGGGAAGCCCCGCGGCGGCGGCGGGGTGGAGGATGCGTCCGTGGCGGCGATCGTGGAGGATCGGGAGCTCCTCCTCGCGATACTCGCCACCTCCGTCGCCGTGCTCGTCGGCTGCGCCGTGCTCTTCCTGTGGCGGCGCTCCGCCGCGAAGAGGCCGAGCAAGGCGGCGGAGCCGACGCGGCCGCCGCCGCTGAGGACGGAGACGGAGCGGGAGCCGGAGGCGGATGATGGGAGGAAGAAGGTCACCGTCTTCTTCGGCACTCAGACGGGCACCGCCGAGGGCTTCGCTAAGGTTAGGGCCTCGATCTCGGCTTTTTAATCCTTGGAATCTCTTTACTTTTTTCATATATTTGTGCTGCACTCCTCTTTACTCTCATGTTCTAATTAGGCGCTTGCTGAGGAGGCCAAAGCGAGATATGATAAAGCCAATTTTAAAGTAGTGGATCTGGTAATTTTATATGTGTTTTTTCCAACCTATGGATGTGATTCGATGATACAATTATTATAATCATGTGACCTTTTAACAAGTAATTTCGATGATAGGATGATTACGCAGCGGACGATGATGAGTATGAAGAGAAGTTGAAGAAAGAGAGCTTTGCCCTATTCTTCCTTGCTACGTAAATTTCGGAACTTCACCTCTTTTTACTTTTCAAAAAGAAAAAGTCCGAATTAAAAAACTAATCTTTATGCGGATTCACAGGTATGGGGACGGTGAACCGACCGATAATGCTGCAAGGTTTTATAAATGGTTTACGGAGGTGGGAATAATTTTCTGCATTTGCCTTTTTATTGCTATCTCGTTTGTAAGGAGGAGGTTTGATTATCCTTCAAATTTAAATTACAGGGAAAAGAGAGGGAGGACTGGTTAAAGAATATTCAGTTTGCGGTGTTCGGTCTTGGCAATAAGCAATATGAGCATTTCAATAAGGTCCGTTTATATGTGATGTGAATTTCTGTAACTTTGGCTTGTAATTATGTGCGCTAGCAATTTGTTAATGTAATTGATGGCATGAATGAAGGTTGCTAAGGTGATCGATGGGCTCCTCGCCGAACAGGGTACTTTCTAAAAACCTGTTACCCATTTTCCTCTGCACCTTGCTGTTTCCCTTGTCAAAAGTTTTAAATTTTCTTTTAGTTATTTGCTGTTTACGTATTTGGTTATATTGAAGTAAATTATTCATTCGAAACGTGTCAACTGTCATTTTATAGGGTTACTTTAGCTAGTGCAGTTGTACAGTTCACTACAGATGTAAATTAAGTTATTAATTACTTCTCACTATGTGATGTACACAAAGAGTAATCCAGCAAGGTTACTTGGGAATATGAAATATCAGTTTTACTTTTGATTTTCTGATGAAGAAAACATGATAAACTTAATTTTATGAATATTTGAAGTTTACTGGCGATCTCAATTTACTGTTGTAGCATTTAGATGCACGTTCCAGGCAATATATCTTGGGGGACATATTTGGTAGAGCATGCCACATAACTGCTACTAGAGCATTGGTGGTTGGGTCATGCAAAAATTTCTTAAGATCTTTTTGTGTTCAATTTTTTGTGAAGCTTTTGTTGTTACATGCCCCTTAATCATGTGTAATATAGATCTTTTCAGTTTGCATAGGTTTATAGTTAAAACAGTAATTCGGTTCTTAAGGTTTGAATTATTTGGAAAAGCTGTCTGTTACAAATGAAATTTAAAGCTTCGGTCATTTTATATGAATAGATGCAATTTTTAGTTAAATTTGAATTACACTTGCCTTAAGTTAACTACCCTTTTGTTTTCTTGAAGAAGGTGAACCATCCTAAATTGCTTCTTTTTTCTTGAAAGGTGTAGAAATTTTTAAGTAATTAAGCAGAAAGATTTCCATTTTATATCTAATACTTTGTACTTCTAAACATGCCATTCTCTATTTAAGGCACTAAGCCTTTTTTATTACTTGTATTTAATTGAATTTTGCTGGTCTTGAGCAGTTCTGTGTAATCTGTCAATTGTGAGATAAGTTCTCTTCTACTTAATTGTTTTATAGGCGGGAAACGCATTGTTCCTGTTGGTCTTGGAGATGATGATCAATGCATTGAGGATGACTTTACTGCATGGTATGAAATAGTTTAACGTGATCTACAACATAAGTGATGGTCTAAAGAAATGTTTGTGCTATAATGGCTTTTCATGTGCAGGAGAGAGCTTCTGTGGCCAGAGCTAGATCAGTTACTACGGAATGAAGATGATTCTGGTGGCGCATCTACTCCTTATACTGCTGCCATTCCTGAGTATAGGGTTGTATTTATAGACACTGAAGATTCTGCACATGTTGAGAAGAGTTGGAATTTTGCAAATGGCCATGCTGTCCATGACATCCAACACCCCTGCAGGTATCAAGGATGGTTTTTATCGTCAAATCAGCATTCTGGCTTGTATTTGCCATAAGAGGACTATAACTAACACCAAAATTTTGCTTATTTCAGGGCTAACGTGGCTGTGCGACGCGAGCTTCATACCCCGGCTTCTGACCGGTCTTGCATTCATTTGGAGTTTGACATATCTGGCACTGGTCTGACGTAAGTTTGCTATTTTTTAATCCAGCATTCACTACAATTGTAGCTACATTTGACCTCTTTTTAAACAAGTCTGTTGGATGTCACTTGTATCATCTATTTTTGATTGTTTCATACTAATGTTTTTTTTCCCCTCACTAGTCAGTTTGTTCTGCATTTTAGCAAAGTCATGACATGAGGGAAGGTGAAAGCAAATTTGATGTTCAAACTTCAAGAAATTCTGAATTACTCATGCTACTTATATCATTAGTGAAATATGGACATTTATCCCTGTATCCTCTAGCTCTTATGGCAGTGGCTCCTTTTTTTTTTTTGGGTGATCTTCTCACAGACTATCTATTATTCATGAACTGTACTGCTTCATGTCCGTATATCATTTCTGTGGCAATCTTTTATGGTTGTAGGATTGTTAGTTACCTTTCTATTCTCCTTTTCCATCAGATATGAAACTGGAGACCATGTTGGAGTGTATACTGAAAACTGCCTTGAGACTGTGGAGGAGGCAGAAAGGCTGTTAGATTATTCACCAGACACATACTTCTCTATTCATGCCAACAACGAGGATGGCACTCCCCTCAGCAGCAGTTCTTTGGCCCCTCCTTTCCCATCTCCTTGCACCTTAAGAACTGCACTTGCCCGATATGCTGATCTTTTAAATTCACCTAAAAAGGTGAGTATGTTGGTCCCCCATTCAATTTATCATACAATCTGTTACCTTTTTCTTTCATTGATTTTGCTGACTACAGTAACATTCTTTGTCAGAGTGCTTTAGTTGCATTGGCTGCACATGCATCTGATCCCAATGAGGCTGAGCGTTTAAGATTTTTGGCTTCTGTTGGAAAGGTTGCCTCCTATTCCTTTTTATACTTTTGGTAATTCTTACGATTCTTTGGTTGAATAATCAGATTGACACTTTGAATTCATAATGCAGGATGAATATTCTCAATGGGTAGTTGCTAGTCAGAGGAGCCTCCTGGAGGTTATGGCTGAATTCCCTTCATGCAAGCCTCCGCTGGGAGTTTTCTTTGCAGCCGTTGCTCCTCGCTTGCAACCTAGATACTACTCAATATCTTCTTCCCCAAAGTATTAATCAGCTACTTATGAATTTATTCCATTTGAATTAGTTTGTCTTTTGTGAAATTAAGGACCATTTCTTTCCCTTTTCTTCTCCGCAGAATGGCACCAACTAGAATTCATGTGACTAGTGCATTAGTATATGGGCCGACACCAACAGGAAGGATTCACAAGGGAGTCTGCTCTACCTGGATGAAGGTCTTCCTTTTTGCCCAAGATAGCCTTCAATTTTCTTTTGGCATATTCTACTTGTAATGTTAGTGGTATGAAGTAAACCATCAACTTTTTAGAGACTAACAAAGTTGTAGAGTTACCCCGAAAATTTTACCACCTGGAAAATGATGTTTCAAATGGCTCAGCTTTATTTAATACATGAAATTGCATTTCTAGCACTCTTTCTATCATGGTTAGTAACACCTGCATGTGCTTTGTCAGTTTAATCTGTTATAAACCATTTCACCATCCTGAGTTGTTATTGTGCTTCATATTTTGACTATTTGGGGTGCTCATGGGAGATATGTAATGGGTTAATCAACTTGTTTCTAGCATTTAAAGTTAAGGGACTATCAAGTTCTACAGTTGTCACTTTATGCAATCATTTATGAAAAACTAGGCAATTGAAACCGGGCATTGAATTACAGATTTGAATACTGCAAGTAATAGTTCTAGGTCTAATGTTAAAGACTATGAACTAGTCAGGCAATAGCAGTCAGGAAATAGCGAAGCTAAAAGAAAAACATCCCAAGTTCTGTTAACCTTGTAGATGAGTAAATGCAAAGACAAAAAAGGTCTCTCTTGTTTGTCAATTAATATGGCTGCGGTATGATTATTGGTAGTGATTGCTATTGTCTTTCCTTTTTTCTGATGTCTTGGTCAACTATTATAACACATTTATCTGCTAACTAATTTCGCAGCATTCCCTTCCGTTGGAAGAGAGCCAGGAATGTAGCTGGGCTCCTATTTATGTGAGACAGTCAAATTTCAAATTGCCTTCTGATCCCTCAGTTCCGATCATAATGATTGGTCCTGGGACAGGTCTAGCCCCTTTCCGGGGCTTCTTGCAGGTTTGTTGTGCATCGACACATTATGCTTAAATGTACGTTTTTGCTTAGCGGTTTATACAAACTTGTTTATTTCATTTGGTGTTCTCAGGAAAGGTTGGCACTGAAGATGTCTGGAGCTGAACTTGGACGGGCCATTCTCTTCTTCGGATGCAGAAACCGGAAGATTGTATGGATAATATATCTGATATAGCTTTGTGTGGGAAACAAAAATTTAAATTTCTATATTCGTATTGTGGTCCTCTCCTATATTGTACCCAACGGCATCGCATGTTGTGCAGGACTACATTTACGAGGAAGAGCTGAATAGTTTTGTTGAAGAAGGGGCAATGTCTGAGCTGATTGTTGCCTTCTCTCGCGAGGGTCCAGCCAAGGAATATGTGCAACATAAAATGTCAGAGAAGGTAGGTGAAGATCCCTCTAATCCATTGTATTTTCTGTTCTTTTCTCCTTTTCTCTAAACATCTATCTTGTTGGCAGGCCTCCGACATCTGGAACATCATTTCTCAAGGTGGTCATATCTATGTGTGTGGTGATGCCAAAGGCATGGCTAGAGATGTACACAGAGTTCTCCACACCATTGTTCAAGAGCAGGTATGGCCCAAATTACTATAATTGCTCCAAATGTTATTGGTTTTTTGATTTAGGCCCTGTTTGATCTAGCTATGGAGAGTAGTGTTGTATGAAATAGTGCGGTGTTGTGAAAAAAAAAAAAAAAAAACTGTAGAGCGTTTGGTTAATTTTATTATACTAGTACCGTCTGCTGTAGAAAGGTGTTTGGTAAAAATTCTGTTAAATTATAACAAACCAATATAAAGTATATTAAAAAAATAAGTTTAACTAATGGCCCCATTAATTTTTTAATTAACACCCCTTAATTTTTCATGTTTCAAATTTTTTTAAAAAATGGGCCAATTAAATTAACAGGTTTGTAAAAAAAATTTTAAAATTATATAAAATTTTATTATTTGTAATTATTTTTTAGCAAATAAAATTAAGACAATTAATGGCTAGCATTTAATAAAATTATTATATCTAATACAAATTATTATATTTAACTAACAATAATAATTTAAATTCAAAAATAAGAAATTTGAGATTTGTTAATTGAAAAAATAAAGTAAATAAGTAAAATTAACGAGAGGGGCTGAATCGGGGCAGCATTTTTTTTTAATGCAGAAGCTCCAATAAGGGAGCTACCGCGGTTGGTATGCAGACCGCATTTTACTTTCTGGGTTGCCAAACAGGTTACTTTAGGTTAAAGTACATTTTGGCCCGGCAAAAGCCGAGCCAAATTGGTACTTAGATGTCTTGTATACATTGTACAAATCTTCCGGTCTAAAATTCGGAAATAAACTAAAACAAGTGGTTTATTTTACACTCTAGTTCTTGAACTTTTACATATATTGCATTTTCGTTCCTGTTTGAAGTAAACTGAAATAAGCAGGTCATTTTTCGCATGATAAGAGAAGTTACTTTCACATTTTGTTTGATATCAAGGACTAAAGTATTACAGTTTTTAGGTCAAAAGTGCGTGGACAAAGTTGTAGTTGTAATAATGGGATATTGCAAGGACTACCCGCGCAGGACTTTCCTCTATATATATAATGAAATTTTCTGTTACAGGGGCATCTGGATAGCTCCAAGACCGAGAGTATGGTGAAGAGTTTGCAGATGGAAGGGAGATATCTGAGGGATGTGTGGTGAAATCCTTCCTTTTCCGAGGGGTTTTCCCAACCTAAATTACATGCCGACAAAGACAAAGAATTCGCCAGCACCACTACTTGATAAAAACTTTTCCAAGCACAGGAATTCCGGGACCTTCTATCATGGGTTTCGGTGTGGGGTGCATTAGAGAAGATTGGGCCCCTTCTTTCTCTTCAGGGTTTGCGGGGACTCCGTTATCGCTTATCGTTTGAATGATGATTCTTTCGGCTCCCAACCAGGAGTTTCTGTGTAACATAATAGTGTATGTCCAGGGTATTTATTATGGTGATTCTGCTGTGGGAAACAATAGGCAATATAACTGGGTGATGATGCATTGGGTGAGATAAAACTATACACCTATATATTAGAAGCTGCAGTAGTATATGTACAAATGGACTTGCTATAAGCTTGTTTGAGCATTGTGAGAAACGAGTGGTGGAACAGCACGTAAATTATCAATAATCTCGTTTCCTTTGATCTTGTGGCGTCTGGAAGTAGAAGACTATTATGCTTTTCTAACTGCTGTGGATTCATGCCGAATGTGAGAATGCATTGCGGCGCATTCTTCAAGCGCCATAACTTTGATCCTTGTAAATTTTAAAAAAATTTCAAATAATGTTTCAGAATTTTAGAATGTTACAAAATGACCGATGATAAAGAAGGGATTTGTTCGAAGTTGATCGGAGGGCCAAATTCCGATTTATATCTCCTACTTTTTGAATGAGTGCAGAAGAAACAAGCAAAACACAATAAAGCAAAAATACGTTTTCTATTTCTCCAAGTTGGAAACAAAGTATGTTTTCAATCAGACAAAACTGCAAGCTAAGAAGAATCTCTTATTCCATTAAAAAAAAACATGACCCGAAAATAATACAAATTAGGGTTTCGCCTCATTTGAGGAAGCAAGGTTCCCAAAGCAGACGGGTCCTCAGTTCTAATCTTCGAAAGGCGGCAAGCCCCAGTCGCTTGGTCTGAATTCCAGAAGGGAGTTGAGCACTTGGTCGGCTTCTTTATGATAAGAAGCATCCAACCTTGGATCTGGTACCATTACCGCGGACCTGGAGTATTATCGAAATGATTAGATACATCAGAAACTATTTCAGAATCCACACTTCAACAACATTCTGCAAGAGTTGGTATTAGGAGTTCTCATTTTTGAGAAATCATTATTCATTTGTATACACATGTAATATTTATGTAGAAGAATACGAAACGGTCCGATTGGGTGAACATCACAAACTTTTCTTTGGAATACAAGCACAAAAAGCAAAGCCAGTTGAGTAATGGCCTTCATCAGGTGTTTTCGCAAAAGATTTCAAGTTAACTCACATTTCGTAGATGATTATCTCAGAGGGATTCAGAAAATTTTGGGGCAATTAAAGTGGTGGACGTGCTTCAGAAGTACAAAGAGTGCAGTTCATGAACAGAAATTTCGCTGAAAAACTCTAAAATAGTCTCACTGTAAATCAGAGAACTGCACCCTTCAGTTGGATAATTTGCACAAACTATAATTTTCCATTTTTCCAAACAACTATTTTAAGATACATCATAACCAAAACAGATGAGAGAAATGATTCTACTTAAGCTACTTCAAAAGTAGGGGGAAAAAAAAAGCATCAGAACACTCCCACACCCCACTGATTCCCCACCCAAAGTTCAACAAATTCTCATTTACTACCTGAACATTATATTGGTTTTAAATCAACCATCCAGCCACAAAATTCTGTCGAGTCATCTAGCTGCCATCAGTACATGAGTACCACAAGACAGAAATACACCGGACCCCTCTCGATCTTTTAAAGTTCGTGGTGATTTTTCTATCCAGCTAAAGCTCAGGGAGGGTCTGGAATATTTTTATTGCAGTTGCGTGATAGCCACGTGCTAAGGACAGTTAGAGAACTTGTTCAAATTAGGTGGTTGATTAAAATAAATAGAAAGATCGTTCATATAATAAATTTCATCAGTTTATACTTAGGTAGTGATTTTCAAATGAGGGGAAAATTCAAGGAGGTTTGAAACTTTTTTTTTTTTCTTGTAAAAGAAAATTCGTAAAAAGCTACTCACATTCCTGCAGTTTTAGCTGCTGCTACTCCTGATGGCGCATCCTCGAACACTAAGACCTTACTCGGATCTACATTATCCTGAAAACAAGCAGTTAAAGCAAGAAGAAAACAAACTGAACCATTGCAAAAGATTCGGTGCAGCAAACAAGAATCTCTGGTACCAAAAATGAAATAAACGATGATACCTCAAATCTCTTTAAAGCGGCAAGAAATATATCAGGAGACGGCTTGCCTTTCCTTACTTCTGGATCATCTCCCATGACGACATGATGCATCATTCCAAAGACTTTACCGTGATTTTGTGTTTTAAGCTCAAAATGCCGTTTGTAAGATCTAAAAGAGTAAAACATTGAGTAAAATGGATGGTCGCAACACTAAATTTTGATACAGTCAAATAAGATGAGATTAAAGGAATTGGTCTCTTTTGGAGATAACATGCATATGCTTTGAAGAAAGAACTAAAATACCCAAAACACGACTATGAGTAATCAAAGGGGTCAATCAATAATTACCCGGTAGCAACACACATCGGTATCCCATTTTTATGAAGATGAGTTACCAACCGTTCCACTCCTGTAGAAACAAGAACTCAATTGTAAATCCATCACCCAGAGTCCAAAAGTACCAAATAATTATATTCTAAATTGGGCAAAAATAAGGAGATTTGGTATGGTCATCTCAATAATTACTCATTCTAAATATCCAAAAAAGGCACAGAAACATGTAATTGCCCTAAAGAAAATACAATAACATATCACATTCATAACAACACAACAATCGATTTCCTTCCATTTCTCTGTCTAATCCCCTCAAAAAACCATCCTCCCTTCCTCCCTCTCTCTTTTCCCCCCTTCTCCCCAAACTCTTGTGCACTGGTGCACCCGCCCGCCCACCCATGCTCTCGTACCCCCGAACCCTAACACGCCCTAACTAACGCACTCTCCTCCTCCCCCCGAAACCCTAAACACCCACACCCACACGCCAAGCACACGCACACACACCCCGCGCACACATGAACGCATGCACTGCTCGCGTGCACGCATGCAAGCGGGCAGGCGCACGCACGCATTGCATCATAACTCCATTCTTCAATCATCCAACACACACACATATCATTGCCTCATAACTCCATTCCCCCCCAATCATCCACATCGCAGCATTGCATCATAACTACATTCCCCAATCATCCACATTGCATCATAATTGAAGTAACTATTGAATATATAATACTAAAACACCATTCTATGGTACTTTAAGCTTTCCAAGAAAAAGGATTGCTTCCCATCCGCTAACATAGCATCTGAGTAGGAGATCTTGAGTTCGAATTCCACCAGACTCCCAGTTTCGGTTAATTTTCTCTCAGTTAATTCAAATCCACATATTGGGCCTTATCAAAAACACCCTTCTCCAGTACCTTAAGCATTTGGAGAAAAAACAAATGGTTGTTTCGCAAGAGAGAGAGAGAGAAAGAGAAAGCAATGGATCTGGAATGGGAGACTCACCGGGCAAGAGGGAGCAGGTGGGGAAGAGCTCCTGGAGCATCCCCTCCCTCTCCTGCAAAAACCCCTCGGGCGTGAGCATCCCCACGAGGCCGCACTCCTCCACGAAGATCTGCGCCGACTCGATCGCCTTCTTCCCCATCATCTTCGCCTTCAGCGACCAATCGAACACCTTCCCGAACCTCTCCAGGATCCTCTCCTGCACCACCGTGTAGAACTGCTCCGTATCTATCACCATCACACCACCCCCATCAGAGACCTCGATCTAAAGAGCGATCTAGAGAGCGCACGAGAGAGAGAGAGAGAGAGAGACCTAGGAGGAGCCCGTCCATGTCGAAGATGACATGGGAGATGGTGGTGGCGGCGGAGATGGGCGGCGCCGTCGCCATGGCTAGGGTTTCTGAGAGCCTCTTGTTCGCACGAGAAGTGACGAAGCGCGAAGCGATTTTGGGAAAATTGAACCGGGAGAGAACCGGTTCGGTCGAAACGGTTCGGTCTAAATAAAAACATGGCCCATGGCCCATTTGACACACTTGAATTGGGCTTATATTATTACATGGGCCCGTTAGGAGCCCAATAGTACCATACATTAATTCTATATAGGCTTTTTAATATTTATTTATTTATTTTTGGGAAAATGTTCGAACACCTCCCCTACTTTGGAGTTTTGGCAAATAGCCCCCCACCCATAAACTTTCAATTTTGGTTATTTGATTAGCTAAATTTTATCAGAAAGTTAGATAAACTCTTATGAAGCTTTAAATACATTAAAATCCATATATTCTATTATATTCGATTCTAATGTTTGAAAAAAATTAATAAAATAGGAAAGACGATGGATTTGGCTTATTCTTCAATTCGATCTTATACTTTATTTTCATATGTGAAGAGAAAAGTATTTTTATTTTTATTTTTTTTTAATGTGTGCGCGCACTTACTTTTGAAGTTTTGTAAGATCATTTGTAAAATATGCCACAATTAAACGATCAGTAAAATTCATTCTATTTCAGAATAGATGATATATAAGATATACATCTGATTTCAAATGTATAAAAAGTGACAGATGACAAAATTTCCATCCTTAGATAAATGCATAGAGTGTATATCTAACACCCAAAATGGGATACTGTATGTTAACATTTTTAGCGCACTACTATTTTTGAAAATCAAACGAACTTTAGCTGCTTGAAAACTATTTTTGAGATTTTTCTTCTGAAAAACTGAAAAACTCCCCATAAGAAAATAATTAGTTGCATTGAAGGGAAAAAAAAAAACTACAAGATAATTAATCAATAATTAACATTTTGAGCTACAAAAGAACTTAATTACCATACCTAACACTCCCAAGTCAAAAGCTTACATATGCTAATAATAATACTTAATTTATTTATGTTTGTTTTTTTTTTTTTATTTGAGTTTAAGTGAACACGACATGTGGAATCTCATTTGCCCATCTCAACCAACGCAAAACAGTAGACAATGCTTCCAAATTTTAGTGCATAATCCCACTCACATGTGAGTGGCAGCATCTGCTTCTTCCTCCCCACCACTCATTCTATTTTATTTTGAAAGTGTATATAAATTAATTGCACCAAAAGACAAAAAGATACTAAGAGATTTTTTAAACCTCAGTTCTACTATCTATCTTTCATTGATCCAATGCCTAGTCTTCAATCAGCAACAGTTGAATCTTTGCACCAAAGATGACTGCAGACCTGACCTTTTTGAGGTGCATGATGCTGATCATGTCACGAAATTACGTTCGTGGCCAGACGGTGAATTTTTTGTTTCGGTTATAATATTTTGGATAGTGAATAAATACAAGAGGTTAAAAAGGATAAGCGTGTCTGGACTAAGTTAGTTCTATAATGGGCGACTCCTATGGAAAGCAGGGCATCACGATTAGCATTAGAGCCGATCAGCAGTCGAAAGTGTGAGATGATACGCGTGACTCCTCGGATGACGACCGCTGTAGGTAGAGCGCGACTTCCTACAAAATTGATTAAAACTAGCGAGATGAATCTCATATCGTCTGATATTTATGAGTGTGCTTAATTGAGGATGACGAGAGTGTTAGAATTTAAAGAGAGGGAGAATGCATGTGATACACTGGGATTTGAAACGATATACGTCCTATATATAATGTATTATAAGATTACACTTTTTAATCAAGTTATAACATTTTGGATAATGGATAAGCTCACGAGGTTAAAATTCTGAAAAGCAGGTCGTTACAGTTTCAGTCAACAACCAAATTGATATTTCTGCGTTTACTAAACTTCGATATCCATATCCATACTTGGTACAAAGTTGGCATCGATCTGAGCAATAGATTGAGTGATGTATTTTTATTTATTTATTTTCTTTGTCTTCCTCTGATCTCCTAACAGCAATCCAATGATCCATGCCTCAGAATCTTGTGACCACCTCCCCAGCAGCAATGGTCTGTAGTACAAGGAACAGGTATCACCATAGAAAATGGCTCAGGGAGTTATCTTTTTTTTTGTTTAATCTTTGTGTCTGTTTACACATGGACAGTGGGGGATGGGCATTGGTAATTGGTAGGATATAGTGAAAGTGTTCCCATGTGCTTGTCTTGTTATCGTTTGATGCATGCAGTTAGTTTTGTTGTAGTGTATATATAGTCGTGCTGATGATAAAGTGTTGTTTAAGATAAGCATCATATTTAAATTTCTTTCTTAGTAATTAATCTGTTCAAATTAACTATATCCACTGCATTTTGGGTATTTAATTTGATATCCAAGTCATGTACTCTTAAGTCCTAATCTTTTTTCAACTTCATGTACACGAGATTGTAAGTTCAATTTCACGATCACCATTATACATACCTGGATTATATATATCTTCGTTCTTTACCTATTTTATTATCTTTTTTTCGTTAGTACGTGTTGTATATATGACTGTTCATAACTGAGTTGTTTTCTTAAAATATTGAATTTTTTTATTAGCAGAATTTGAAAATTTGAAACTATATTGTTTCGCTCTGATTCAAAATTTTATTTCAAATTTCTGATGCACGTCTTGGATTTCAAATTTACATATCCTGAAATTAATTAAGAATTAGAGTAGATTTTTTTTATTGTGGCAGCTGAATCGTGCGCATATCAAAGCAAAAGTTATATAATTTGATCATAATCATGTGACACAGTAGAATTAATTAAACTCGAAAATTTAGTTAAACTCAAAAACTTTAAAGCTATATCATAATTTAGGCACTAATTATATGTACGAAATATATACGTACTACTTGGCCTTTTTTTTTTTTTTTTTTTTTGATTTGTTATATAGCGAGGTTTGAATAGTAGTATACGTACGTTCACAGTGTATTGGATTCTACTGTGCTCACTAAGTTAAATTACTAACTGAGGTCAAAAAAATATAAAATTTATTTTTAAATATTTTAAAAATATGATATCAAATTTTAAAAAATTAATCATCAATTCGAAACTTCCATTACCAATTCCCTCTCTCTCTCTCTCTCTCTCTCTCTCTCTCTCTCTCCCTTTATATATATATATATATATATATATATATATATATATATATATATATATATATATATATATTATTGGAAAAATTCGGTACTCGCCCCGGTATCAGATTCTCTGAATTCGCAACCCGCTTCGATACTGCAATCCGCTCTGATACCGCCTAGAGTTGGGATTCCGCAGCGGAAACGTCAATTCGAATTTTTACCGTAAAACCCGTCCTCTTAACATAACTGGAATTAGCACAACCACAAAGAGACGAAAACCAAAATAGAAAATATGCGGATGAAATAAGATTCATTAATTAAGAAAAGAATTACACCGACTTCTCTTTTCTTCTGCAATAGAGTAGTTTCAACCCGAGCCCTCCTCCTGAATCTCTCTCACCCTTTTCTCGTCTTCTATAAACCTAGAAGACTCCCTTCTCTCGTCTTCTATAAACCTAGAAGACTATGGGTGTGGCTAAATTCTAGCCCCCACCACATCCTTGGGTGTTACCATCACCGTGGGTGTAGATACCACTATATGGGTGTGGCTAAATCCTAGCCCCGACCACCTCCTTGGGTATTACCACCACCGTCTTCATGGGTGTGACCACGTTAACACCACCGTACTGTGGATACCACTATATGGGTGTGGCTAAATCCTAGCCCCCACCACATCCATGGGTATTACCACCATTATGGATGTGACTATCTTAACACCCCGTTAACACCACATTAAAATAATAACACATATGCTATATTTATAGCTTACATCAAAAGCTATCCAAATCCTAATCTAAATAGATTTTTATTCTAATTAATATTTAAATCTTAACAAACTTATCTCTTTAAGATTTAAATATTAATCTTTATTTAACTAGGATTCAACTACAAATATAATCAAATCCTAATTAATATATATATATATATATATATATATATATATATATATATATATATATATATATATTCTATCCTGTCATGTTTTGTTGGTAGATATGGGTGCTTTGACTATAAAATAGTTTGCCAATGTTTTGTTGGTAGATATGGGTGCTTTGACTATAAAATACTTCGTCTCCATAACTACTAGCTGGGTTTATACTTATTCTTGGTCCCAATTATATCACATGCAAATGTTCTCTCCAACGATCTTTCTAACCGTTCACTACATGCAGCAAAAGTAGTGTCACCGCAAACAAAAAAAAAAAAAAAAAAAAAAAAAAAAACTTAAGAATACTGTTTTTTTATACGTAATGATACTTAAAAGCGTTTTAATTAATATAATTTAACGACGTATTTAAAAGTATCGATTATAAGACGTTTTAAAACGTCAAGATTATTTAAAACTCTGATGCTTTAAAGCGTCAACAATTAAAATTAATAATAAAATTTATTATTTAATAAATTAATTTAATATAATAAAAAATTTATATGACGATGGTTTTTAAAATATCGATATTTGTTATATTATAAAGACATTTCGATACGTTTTCCTCCTGCAACGTCTAAAAAGCGTCTTTATATTGAAATTTTTTTTATAGTGTGTCTTTCCTTCTTGTGTGTGTGTGCGCGCGCATATATATATATATATATATATATATATATATATATATATATATATATAGTTGAGTTGAAATGTCATCGATAGTAAACGGGCTATGCTGCCATCTATTTATTTTCGATAATGGAACTTTCAATTCGACGATCAGTACCGCTGAATATAATCTAAACCATTTAAACTATCTGAAAATTAAATTTTAAATCTTTTCGACATCGTTAACATAATGATCAAAGAGTTACAAAATTTATAATTTTAATAGTAAATATGTGCCTTTTGCTAGTTTAACAATGTAAAAAATTTTAAATTATTTGAATTTTGGTTAGAAAATTTTTTAAACTATTTAAAATAAAATCTATATCCTTGATTTTGATTACAAGACTTCTATCATTACTTTATGAAGGATATTTATTTTCAGCCATTCATTTTTGTGCCCACTTAATGGATAATAAAAGAATATCGTAAAAATATGAAATTTAATTTTCAAATAGTTTAAATAGTCTAGATCATATTTAACGGTATCGATCGTCATTTTGGAAGCTCCATCATCAAAAATAAATGGGTGATAACAGAATCTTTTTGCTATCGATAGTATTCCAGCTCAGCTCTCTCTCTCTCTCTCTCTCTCTCTCTCTCTCTCTCTCTCTCTCTATATATATATATATATATATATATATATATATATAGTCTGGTTATAAATAGCATCAATCACTTGGTGCTATTAACTTTTCTTCCGTTAGATTTATCCCTTTAATCATTTTTAGTCTTTAGATCATACTATTTTACTAACCATCTATTAAATCCTCTGAGACCATTATCATTTTAACCGCATATTTTTTCATCCAAAGTTGAAAACCTTATAACTAACACCACTCATTTAGTACTATTAATAATATAGTAATTTAGTTATATATATAAAGTTTGGTTACTATGCTGATAATAGCCTATATAGTTCTGTAAATGTAACTTGTAGTTAAAGATACGAATAATATTTGCATTTCTTTGGTATTCTAGTAGAGCTAAATGAAGGCATTTTACTATCTAAGATAAATCATTGTAATTTAAAAACAATATTAGACATTTTTGAAACTGTGACATTGCTCATGAAAAATTTCCACAGGCAGTACAATAAAATTTTGCTATAGCAATATTTTTAAGTATTTTTAAAATCTGAAAAAAGTGTCGCTAATAAAAATACCGACACTTATTATAATCAGTGTCGCTATATGTACAGTTATTAGAATGTATAACGACACTTTATTATAATGTGTCCTAAAAATGTATCTCCATAATCTAATTTTGGTTATAGATGAAATATAAATAGGACATTTGTACAAAAGTGTTACTAAGATGTGTCCCTATAACATAATTTTATTGTAGTGTGGCGCGTTACGAACATTAAAATCGGAATGTCCCTGCAGGAGTTTGGGTGCATTGATGTGCAAGAGTTGAAGAGTTTTGGCTTAATGGCATGGTGTAAACTGCATTAACTCTTGGTTACCTTTTTAATTAAGTTTTTAATGGAGAAATTAAATATTTAATAAACAAAAAAGTTTAAAATTCTTGGTATATATAGCAAGCATATATAGAAGCAATATTATCTGATTTTTGAAAATTTTGTGATCATAATTTTCTGAATTATTAACTAGTATATATATATATATATATATATATATACACGCGTGATTGTTGACCATCAAATTGTAGAAAAATGTGGATAATCTTTGAATTAATCAATCAATCCAAGTCCTTAATTTATACAAATGAAGTTTATTTCCAACTTGTTTTTCACTTTGGTTACCTCAAAAACTGATCATAAAAGATGGAATAATTACTTAAGAATAATATGTATATTTGTAGCTTCAATATCTCTATTTCATTAACCAATTAATTTAATTTACTGATGAATTTCTTACAAATTCTCCAATTTTTTTGCGCAACTCCGAACTTTTCGACCTTGCCAAATCTAATTCAAATGTCGAACTTGTGACTGTGGTAGAGTAAAATAAAAGAAAATTTAAAACAAAAAAAATTTAAAAATATTATTTGTATCCAAGTAACAACCTTAGCTTAGATACAAGTGATATGAAGGGAGAGAATATATAATTAACACTCATAAATATATATATATATATATATAGAGGTTCCATCCAACCAACAAACAACTGAATCAAATAAAAAAAATATATATATCACAGAGTTAATTAATTACTTATTTCAAAATATATATAATTAAGAAACAAATTAACATTGCATTAAGTATGTAATTAAGTAGTAAATTAATAAAAACATCATAGTCGAAGGGACAAGTCGATCTCATCCGCGAGCTCACCCTTGTCATCGGCGACGTCTACGTGACCGACGAAGCCATGCATCCTCCCCACCCACGCCCAACTCCGGCGGTCGTCATCGAACCCGGCCGAGCCGAACCGGTCCCCGGGACCCGGCCGGTTCGACCCCGACACGGAGAGCTCTCGGCTCCGCTTCGCGAGGCTCCGCTCGAGCTTGTGAGCGTTCTGGTGCCCCCCCAGCGCCTGCGAGCTGTAGAATTTGCGTTGGCAGTAGTTGCATGAAAAAACCCGGCCCGGTTTGGCTCGAACCGCCGGTTCGAGTCCCAGGTCTAGGTTCAGGTCCATGCTAGAAAGAGAGAGAGAGAGAGAGAGAGAGAGAGAGAGAGAGAGGAGGAGGGGGGATCGAAGAGGTTAATAATTGTAGGGGAATAAAGAGTGTGTAGGAGAAAAGATGTAGGTGATGCAGCGTATTTATAAAGTTTCTAGAACAATGGCTATTATATCCCTAGGAAAGATGGAGTATTAAATGTTTCCCCAAAATATAATATGTAAATTATAATTATCTCTTAAGATTTAGTGGATGGGTAAAAAATAGTATGACAGGAAAGATAAAAATATTTAAAGAAGTAAATTTAACAATAAAAAATTTGATAGTATCAAGTACTTGGTATTATCAATAGTATAGTAATCGAACTCTATGTAGAATTAGACAGCTATATTATTAATAACACCAAATCATTAGTGATATGCAATTAGAATAATAGCGGTGCTTTAGAGTTTAGTGAGTGGTTGCGCGAGTATGATCAAAAGAATGAAAATGTTCAATGGGATAGATCTAACGGCGAAAAACTTCACTACCTACACCAAGTGCTTGGCGCTATCGATAGTATAATAATCAAACTCTCTCTCTCTCTCTCTCTCTCTCTCTATATATATATATATATATAGAGAGAGAGAGAGAGAGAGAGAGAGAGAGTGAGTACGACTACTATACTATCGATAGCACCAAGCATTTGGTGCTATCAAGTATTTTACTCTTAGATCAATCTCTTTGATCATTTTTATCCGTTAGATTTTACTATTTTTCCAACCACCTATTAAACGTACCCAAGGGGCTCACTATCATCTAAACAACACGATTTTTAATCTAAGGATTAAAAACTTAATAACAACAATGACTTGGTGCTATTAATAGCATTCCAGCCTAGCTCTATCTCTATATAAATATAATTTAGCTCTTATATTTTTAAAAATACCAAATTATTGGTGCTCGTAGGTTTTTAATTCTTAGATGAAAGGGTATGCGGTTAGCATAGTGAACACTTTGGATTTAGTAGGTGGTTTGTGGAATAGCAAGATTTAAGAAGTGAAATTAATCAAAAGAATAAATCTAACGGTAGGAAATTACAAGTACAAATTACTTGGTACTTTTAAAAGTATAATAGTCGGACTATATATATATATAATTGAACTCCTATGATTTTAAAAGTACCAAGTCATTTGTGTTTGTAGGTTTTTAGCCCTTAAATGCAAAGATGTGCGATTCGAATGATAGCGGGCCTCTTGGGTTAAATGACGTGGTTGGTGTAATAGAATGATTTAAGAGATGAAATTATTCAAAGAGAGGATAATAACCGGATTATATATATATATATATATATATATATATATATATATATATATATATATATATATATATATATATATATGATTATTATACTATCACTAGTACCAAGCACTTGGTATTATTGACATTTTAACTTTGGATGAATAAAAGTGCAGTTAGAATTATAGTGGTTCTCTAGTATTTATTCTATTTCACCACTATTATTCTAACCGCATATTTATTCATCCAAAAACTGAAAAAATAATAGTACCAGGTATTTAGTATTATTGATAATATAGTAATCTCTCTCTCTCTCTCTCTCTCTGTATATATATATATATATATATATATATATATATATATATATATATATATATATATATATATATATATATATAATATATATATATATATATAGTCCGGCTAGAATACTATCGATAGCATCAAACAATTGGTGCTATCAAGTTTTCACCCGTTGGATGAAAATATATGCGGTTGGGATTATAGTGGTCCCCTAAGATTTTTACTATTCAATCAACCACCTAGTAAATCCTAGAGGACCACTATAATCCCAACCACATATTTTTTCATCCAACGGCTAAAAACTTGATAGCACCAATGGCTTGGTGCTATCGATAGTATTCTAGCCTATATATATATATATATATATATATATATATATATATATATATATATATTATATATATATTAAACTTACAAAATGGCCATAAATATTTTACTAAAACAAGTTTGGACATTTCTCTTAGAAATATATTAACAAGTTTTTAAACTTTATATATATATATATATATACAAAGTTTAAAAACTTGTTAATATATTTCTAAGAGAAATGTCCAAACTTGTTTTAGTAAAATATTTATGGCCATTTTGTAAGTTTAATATATATATATATATATATATATATATATAATATATATATATATATATATATATATATATATATATATATAATAAAATTATATTATAATAATATTTTTAAATATTTTTAAAATTTTAAAAAAGTGTTGCCGATAAAAATATCGATACTTATTATTAGTGTCGCTATATGTGCAGTCGTTAGCGTGTATAGCGATACATTATTGTAATGTGTCCCTATAACCTAATTTTGGATATAAATGGAACACTTGTACATAAGTGTTATAAAAATATGTCCCTATAATCTATTTTGTTGTAGTGATATATATATATATATATATATATATATATATATATATATATATATATATATATCACTATAACAAAATTAGATTATAAAGACATATCTTTTTGACATTTTTGTACAAGTGTTCTATCTATATTTCATCTATATCCAAAATTAGGTTATAGTGACATACTTTTAGGACACATTATAATAATGTGTCGCTATACACCCTAACGACTGCACATATAGCGACACTAATTATAAGTGTCGGTATTTTTGCTAGCGACATTTTTTTTTCCAGATTTTAGAAACATTTAAAAATGTCGCTATAGTTTTGTTGTAGTGATATATATAGTCCGACTACTATACTATTAATAGTACCAACTATATGTTGCTATGAAGTTTTCTATTCTTAGATCAATCCTTTGATCATTTTCATCCATTAGATTTTACTATTTCTCAACCACCTATTAAACCCAAGGAGCCCACTATCATCTCAACCACATATTTTTTAATCTAAGGATTAAAAAGTTAATAACATCAATGACTTGGTACTATTAATAGTATTCCAGCCTAACTCTCTCTCTATATATAATTAGACTGGAATACTAGTGATCGCACCAAGTCATTGGTGCTATCAAATTTTTAGCCCTTGGATTAAGGGATGTGCGGTTAGGATGATAGTAGTTCCTTAGGCTTCGCTTGGTTGGGGTATAAGAGAGAACTAGTAGTATCCGGGATAAGTATAACTTTTGAAATAAGCTGGAACTATTGTAAATTTGTGTTTAGTTGGATATTAGGATAGTACCAGATATAAGGAAAATAATGTTTGGCAAGAAATAGAAAATAAGAGGAATAGAGAGTGTATTTTGTGTAAAATGACTAATATGCCATTTCTTTAAATTTTTTTAAATTAAAATTTAAGAATTTGTATAAATTTTAATTTTTATTAATTTTAATTTTTATAAAAATTTTAAGTGGGAGCAAAATATTTAATTTTTAAATTTTAAGTAGTAGCAAAAATTTTAATTTTTAAATTTGTATAAAGTTAAAAAAATTTATAAAAAATTTGTATAAATTTTAAAATTTTAAAATTAATAAATTTTTTAAAAATAAAATAAAATAAAATTTTTAGATTTATTAAATTTAAGTTAAAAAATTTAAAATAAAAAATGTAAATTTTAAATTTTATAAATTTAAATATTTTTTAAAATTTAAAATTTTTAAATTTTAAAAAATAAAAAAATAATGAGAAGAGAAGAAAAGGTGGAGACTATTCACGTGCACAAGAAAAAGGGAATTCTCTTTTTCTCGGTTCGTGTGCATAAAAAATTAAAAATTTTTGTTCCCGGGGATGGGGAGCTCTTGTTCCCCCCAATACCGTGTTGTCCCCGATTTATCCGGAACAACCCGTTAAGCGGGGGAACAAGATTCTATCCTGTTTGGGTACAAAGGAATACAAAGGGGAGAATAATTTTCTTTTCACCCCAACCAAACGCCCCTTAGGCTTTTTGTTTGGGGTATAAGAGAGAATTAGTAGTACCAAGAATAAGTATAATTTTTGGAACAAGCTGAAACTATTGTAAAATTATGTTTAGTTGGGTATTTGGCTAGTATCAGGTATAAGGAAAATAATGTTTGGTAGGGAATGTAGAATAATAGGAATAGAGAGTGTATTTTGTGTAAAATGATTAATATGACCTTCCTCATTTAGTTTTTTTTTTTTAATTAATGTTTCAAAATTTTGTTTAAATTTTAATTTTTATAAAAATTTTAAGTGGGAGCAAAAAAGTTAATTTTTAAATTTTAAGTGGGAGCAAAAATTTTAATTTTTAAATTTATATAAATTTTTAAAAAATTATATAAATTTTAAAATTTTAAAATTAATAAATTTTTAAAAATAAAATAAAATAAAATATTTAGATTTATTATAAAGTAAAGTTAAAAAATTTAAAATTTATAAAATAAAAAATTTAAAATTTAAAATTTATAAATTTAAATATATTTTAAAATTTAAAAGTTTTAATTTAAAAAATAAAAAGCAATAAAGTAAAAAAGGAGGGCTCTAAAAGCGTGCAAAAAAAAATAATAATAAAATAAAATAAAATAAAATTGAGTAGTTCCGGGGTTAGGGGGAACTCTTGTTCCCCCGATACAGGGTTGTCCCGGATTTACCGTTAATGGGGAACAAGAGTTTTCCCTTGATCCCCGCTTTTTCCGATGGTGTTTGGGTACAAAGGGGGTATAACTCCTTTTGTACCCCCAACCAAATGGCTTCCTAGAATTTAGTGGTTGATTGGTTGAATAATAAAAATTTTAGAAGACCACTATAATCTCAATCGTATATTTTTTCATCTAAGGGTCAGAAACTTGGTAGCACCAATTGTTTGGTGCTATCGATAGTATTCCGGACGATATATATATATATATATATATATATATATATATAGGGTCCGACTATATACTCTTATGAGTAAAATCCTTTTGTATTCATAAATTTTCATCTCTTAGATGAAGGAATGTGCGGTTAGGATTATAGTAGTCCCTAAAATTTATACTATTTTCCCAACAACCTAGTAAACCCTAGGGGGACCACTATCATCCTAACCGCACATTCTTTCATCCAAGAATAAAAAAGTTACGAGTATAAAAGGTTTTATACTAATAAGAGTATAATAGCTCTACGCTATATATATATATATATATATATATAATATATATATATATATATATATATATATATATATTATATATATATATGTGTGTTGGAATACTATTAATAGTACCAAGTTATTGGTGTTATTAAGTTTTTAATCTTTAAATTACAAAATGTGTAGTTGAGATGATAGTCGTGATAGTCGGCCGCTTGGGTTTAATAGGTGGTTGGGAAATAGTAAAATCTAACGGATGAAAATGATCAAAGAAATTGATCTAATGGTAGGAAATTTGATAGCACAAATAACTTGGTACTATTAATAGTATAACAGCTCTCTCTCTCTCTCTCTCTCTCTCTCTCTCTCTCTCTCTCTCTCTATATATATATATATATATATATATATATATAGCTTTAGAATTTTAAGGTAAGAAGATAATTTTGGGAGAAAAGATCTAGCGAGTGAGAACGAAGAGGATTAATACGGTGGGTGGAGAGAGATAGGAAGGTTGTCGCCTCTATTTATGGCCATTTTGAAAATAAGAATATGTAAGTATGTTTCCTGATAATTTAATTTTTTAAAAAAATTTAAATTATTTTATTTAATTTAATATAGTTTTTTAGTTTTAAATTTTTAAATATACAAACACCCTAATCTAATAGTTTAAGTTTCGGAAAAAAATAATTGTTACATTTAATGTAACAGGAGATCAAAATATTTTTTTTTTATAGCAGATATTAATTTCATATAAAATTTATGTTAAGTTAATTACATAAATTTATATAAATTTATAAAAGCGTTGTAAAGAATAATTAATACAGTAAATTTAATTAAGTTAAAAAGTTATTAAAAAAGTCACACTTTTTCGCAGAATGGAATTTGAATGAGCATTATCCTTTCTATATCAAAAATTTCTTAAAAAAAGTTTATAGTGTTTATAAGTTATAAACACTAAGAAAAAATTAATTGAAGGATAAATTTTGGTAAAATAAAAAACTTAGCTTAATTATTTATTTTGACAAATTTTGACAAAAAATAACACAATTACCTCTCTCCAAACCACTCCCTTACCAATATTTTAAAAATTGATCGAACAGCGACCAAAAATATTATTGGATCAAGAATCAATCATTTATTGAACTAATGACGTCAAAATAACATAATAAATAATTAATTATTATTTAAATTTTATTATATAAAAATTATTCTAGCATCATATTTAATTAAAAAATATTAATTTTTAAATCAAATTAAATAGATATAAATTATCTAAGTTTTATTTTTTATAAGACTAATTAATCTCTAGAAAGGGCAATAATACACTACGTCATTTTTTATATGTAATAACAAATTAAAAAAATGTTATATGTAATTAGAAAAAAATTAGTGTATTTAATTGTACTGATTTTTTGCAGTGCTTTTGTAAAAACTTGTCAAATCCTAAGATATTATTTGGTGGGAGGATAATGAGAGGAAAAGTGTGAAAATTTCGTAAAATTATGGGGGGTGGAATCAAACATACCAAATATATAGTGAAAGTTTTTTATAATTATTTAAATAGGGGCTTATATTACCAGATACTGTATCTTATGACAAGGATAAATTGCACATTTGGTCCTCATACTATGACACATGTGACACTCCGGTCGTCGAATTTTTATTTGTTATAATTTTTGGCTCAAAATTTTAAAATTATAGTAAATTTTGATTATTTTTCAAAAATACTAATAATTTAATTAGAATTTTAAAAATTAGTTGAAATTAACTAAATATTCAAAAAATTGTCCAGAAAAAATAATGTTTGCGACGAAAGAATAAGAAGGAATACTGAATTTTTATGTCATCAAGTAGGTGTAAATAAAAAAAGCAACAAATTAATGAGTAAAATAATTTTGAATCTTTTCGATCACTAGAAAAGTAATATTTAAAAATTATAAATTTTATTTTTTAAAAATTTTAAATATTTTAGATCAAATCTAACGAAACCAATTATCGATTAAAAATTTTCAATATCGAAAACGACTTATAAATTTCTAGAGCATATCTAGGTGTTTTGTTATTTAACATGTACACCATAGAGAACATTAATAATGACAACAACAAAAGTAACTAGGCTTTAATGAATAAAAGATAACTGCTTTAATTACATACTATTCCCCAATCACTACAATTTAAATTCAGTTAAATTATCACATTTTAAATTCAATTTATTTGCAAATCGGTATATAATATTAAGTGCCCTATGCAATTTCTATTTCCTTCTATTGTTTAATGCGTAAGACAAATTTACTTTTGAAAAAGAGATTTATCGAATTTCTTCGTTAATTATTCTCTCGCTAAATTTTAAAAGATTTGATAGTTGAATCCACCGTTGATCACACACGCAGCATTCAAATCTTAAAGCAGATCGAGTGAATAGTAAATCAAACTGTTCCACCGACAAATGAATAATTCTTATATACATAATTTTGTTCGTAAAAATGACCTTGATTAATAACACTATATATCTTTGATTAACTTGTCGTGTAACCAATCATCATACTAAGACTCATTTTCCGCATTGGCATCATTACATTGACTCATGTAGGCAAGACCACATCTAAGGTGGGCTCGATCACTTTAAAGTTTCCCTTTTCTTTTCTTGTGAATAAACATCCCCCTCAAGCTAGCAAAAGGAGAAGGAAACATCCCCTCACAACTACTTACACCTATGCATGCTTATTGGGGCTTTACTTGTATCATCCCTTCTTATAGGACTCAGAAGTGATCTACTTAATCATGTTCAGCTCAATATAGCAAGTGATAAATAAGCATAACCCCCTTGTGTTGACCTATAGCACAAGGTAAGAGATTAAAAAAGTGTGATACTTCTAATCAATAATGAAAGGAGTTGTTTGATGCATGCATGGTGTATTATATATATTTATATATTCCATAGTGGTCCATCTCATCATCTCATCAAGCATTTGTTGGTAATAATTAACTACAGTTTAAACTCATTAAAATATCAACTACTCACTCGCGCTTGGTATGTCGATGAGATTAGGACTTCACACCGCATAAGTTCATAATTCAAGAGTCGTAACTTGTCTGGAGAATACCAAATATGCGCTTCAAAAGTGCGAAGCACGTAAACTCGTTAAAGTTATGATAGATACTGAATGATCCCGTAGAAAACGACCTATCGAGCTCTTCATCATCTCCAAATATTGTGTCGCTCGGAGGGTTGATAATGTAGTTCGGTTTAACAAAGACATGACAAGATTGAGCTGCCCCCCTCTAAAATGGCGATCTTCAATCAATGCCAAAGCATGGATATTGACTAGAGAACTAAGCATTTGCACATGGATTAAGCTTTCAATATGAATGCACATCTCTATCAAGTTATCGTAATAGAAGACTAATAGACTTGTTAACCTAATCCAACCAAATCTTTCTACTCAGGTGCACCTTTTTCTGTGTGTGTTCATGGATGGTTTTCCCGTGTGATAAGAAATGGTGGGTCACACAAAGTTTCACCTTGTACCCAATTTAGAAACCTAACTTATTCATTGTTGAAACTTTTTCATTTAGAAGATGATAAGTTACCATTTTAGGTAGTTGCAGTGATTGTTCAGGAATTCTTTTGCTAAACTAGCTTTAGACTAATCAACTGCTATAAGAAGTCGATGCATGCTATATATCTTCTTACCTAGATCTACGTATATAAACATATATACGTACGTAGATTCATATATACATATATTCATATGCATGTATTAGTTTATACTTTATATATATATATATATATCAATCTTAGTTGGTCTTTCAAAGCAAAATGGCCGAGTCTAGTATTGAATTGAATGTTACATATGATATGTCCGATTCCTTGTTTAATTTGTTGTTTCAAATTGCTAGCGCTCAGTGATTTATTCATTAGTGCATATTTTATTCATATTTAACAAAACATTAATGCTATAATAAAATTATATTATTGCGATACTTTAAAATATTTCTAAAAGTTAAAAAAAGTGTCGCTAGCAAAAATATCAACACTTATTATTAGTGTCGATATATGTGCAGTCGTTAGAGCGTATAGCGACACATTATTGTAATATGCTCTAAAAAAATATTCCTATAAACTAATTTTGGATATAGATAAAATATAGATAGAACGCTTACACAAAACTGTCACAAAAATATGTCTTTATAATTTAATTTTGTTGTAGCGTAAGACTCTATTTTTATATAAATTTCTTCATTGCTTTTAAATTATATTTTATTCCATTGAATGTGTATGGTAAAATGTTTGTGATTTATACACCTATAGTTTTGTTTGATCATTTAAAAAACAAAAATTTAGTAGTTAGCTTTAATTTTCACCCCATTTTTTCCAAAAGAAAAAGAGACCGGTTTCAAAGCTAATTATTGGTACTAATATATATATATATATATATATATATATATATATATATAATTGAGTTTCTATACTTCTAAAAGTACTAAGTTATTTTTGCTTGTAAGTTTTTTACTCTTGGATATAGAAATGTTCGGTTAGGATGATGGTGGCCCCCTTGGGTTTAGTGGGTGGTTGGTAGAATAATATAATATAAGGGGTATAATTAATCAAAGGGTTAAATTTAACGGTAGAAAACTTACAAGCACCAATTGCTTGGTGCTTGTACAAGCACGGTAGCCGAACTATATATATATATAGCGTAGGGCTACTATACTCTTATGAGTATAAAACTCTTTGTACGTACTCATAATTTTTTCACCCTTGGATGAAAGAATGTGCGGTTAGAATGATAGTGGTCCTCCTAGGGTTTACTAGGTTGTTGGTGAAATAATATAAATCTTTAGAACTATTATAATCCTAATCTCACATATATTCTTTCATCCAAGAGATAAAAACTTATAAGTACAAAAGGATTTTACTCATAAGAGTATAGTAGCCGGACTCTCTCTTTCTCTCTTTCTCTCTTTCTCTCTTGAGAGCGAGAGAGAGAGAGAGCGGCTACTATGCTTGAACAAACACCAAGTAATTGGTGCTTGTAAGTTTTCTGTCGTTAGATCTATTTCATTGACTAATTTCATCTCTTAGATTATTCTA
>CM054949.1:2381259-2425489 GCA_029168755.2 Tillandsia fasciculata
TATAATATATATATATAATATATATATATATATATAAGAAAATGCTATTGGTACACCCCTTAAAGGGGTGTAGATCGTACACCCACTGAATGAACGGCTGGGATTAAACTGCACAGTAAGGAGCTGATATTTTCACTCCAATTTTACAGTTCATATTCTTTCCCTCCCTTTCTTTCCCTTTCTATTCACAGAACCCTACATTTAATACTGCTACCGCTCTCCTCCCGCTCCCTCTCTCGCTCTCTCTCGAGACTAGTCTCTCTCTCTCTCTATCTCCCTCCCTTCGCCAATCTGGGAGGCCTTCGCGAGGGCGACGACCCCTATCAGGCCACGACGTCGATTAGATCCTCTGTGTATGCTTCCATCCCCTCGGCCACTCTCCCCCTCTGCCCCTCTCACTCTCAGTTGTTTCGACAAGCTACGAGCTACGACACCTTCGCGAGGCCGACGCCATATGTACATTTCAAAATCCCCTCATTTTATTCTCTATTTATTTTCCACAGTAATGCTATGGCTAAATCCTGTTACGATGTCTTTTTTTCATTCATTGTAACTTACAATGTGTACCTGTACTTGTTGTTCCTCTACAGAATCCTTGTACCGGTACCCACGATTTAGTACCCGTACAAATTGCGAACACATTGATTGTACCGGTACGCATTATTTAGTACCGATACAAATGGGTAACACATTGATTGTACCGGTACCCTTGATTTAGTACCTGTACAAATGGGGAACACATTAAAAGTACCGGTACTTAAGATTTAGTACCGGTACTGATGGTAACCCATTCAAGGTACCGGTACCCCGGATTTAGTACCGGTACAAATGGGCAACACATTCATTGTACCGGTACCCAGGATTTAGCACCGGTACTAATTAAGAACTCATTGTTTGTACCGGTACCCAGGATTCTGTACCGGGTACATTGGGGAACACAATCCTTGTACCGGTACCCATGGTGTGTACCGGTACATATTGCTTTATGGTACACCCCTTTAAGGGCTCTACCAATAGCATTTTTCCATAGCAGTAGTGCTAGTGGTACACCCCTGTTAGGGGTGTATATCCTACACCCCTAACAGGGACGGCTGGGATTGAAACTAAAAATCCCAGCCGGTATTCTCACACCCTCTTCTTGGTACATATTGCTTTATGGTTACCTTCTCACACCCTCTTCTCACACCCTCTTCTTGCAATGTGTACCGGTACATATTGCTTTATGGTTACCTTGGTACACATGGGGTAGACAATCCTGGGTCAAATTTATTTAATATACACAAATCCTTTGTACACATGGGGTAGACAATCCTGGGTCAAAATTAATTAATATAATAAATTATCTCTCTATCTCTCTCCCACTAGTAGTATTAAATGTAGGTTAATAAATGTAGGTTAATGCTTTTATTAAGTTTGCAGGTATCATTTTCCTAAAACAACTCTTCTAGCTGTACACCCTTTGACAAAGCTGTATAGCTTACACCCTTAAGAGGGTAGTGGGATGAAAATGCTTAATAGCAGACCTTTATTAAATCTAGGTTAATGATTTTATTAACTTATCTTAGTTAATAATACTGAAAATTATACCACTGAAAGTTATCTCTATTATCTTAGTTACCTTAGTTATTATACGCCCTTAACAGAGGGTCCCCAATTGTAAAGTAATTCTCCACTCTAATCAGTGTATGAAAAATTTATATTTGGAAAAATATTAGGAAAATTTAAAATAGTGTAAAGTTGGATTCTGTACAGTCATATATACAAAAGACTACCCTTGTAGGCTTTCCAAATTAAAGCAGATATGTAAATATAGTCAAAAGCTGTCGTTGTTATTTGGTGTAGCTTTGTTAACAGAGGAATCACATTGATATCTAGCTGTGTAAATATCTCTAGTACAAATGCAAGTAGGATCTGCCAAATGGTTTAGTAAGAGCCTTAGATGGGTTCTGTACAGTCATATATCAAACAATAGGGAACACTTGTAGGCATCATTGGTTGTGTGGTACAGTTTATATATAGCTCTTATCATAGCTGTGTAGCGATTTCAAGATAGGGGTTAAAATGTAGCAATGTTAGCTTTTTTCTTCCTGAGAACTGTTATTTGTACACCTCTGCTTGCGATGTATAGGTTACACACTTAACATATGGGACTTGGATGGACATAAGGTATCTTTCTTATCATACAGCCCTGCTTGAGCTAGAATTAAAGATGAAAGATGGTTTTTTTCCCTTGTACCGGCGTGTTTGGAATGCACATAGTTATTTTGCTAGTTTATGGAGCGGAATACCGCAGCGGAGATGTTGGATGAGCAGCCAGTGACGACTCTTGAGTAGCCATGCTTTGAGATTTCCGTGTTGAAGTACCGGCGAATGGGATAATACAAATGTCGGTAATATGCTATTGGACGGGCATCTCGTTGTGATATTGTCATCGGAGCAGAACATGATAGCGAAGCGTAATGCGCCTAGGGACACCCTAGCCGCTTTAAACTTCGCAATCATCTTCTGCTCCTAGGCAATGGATCCCAAACGAGATGCCCGTCCAGTAACATATTACCGACATTTGTATTATCCCATTCGCCGGTGCTTCAACACTGAAAAATCAAAGCACAGCTACTCAAGAGTCTTCACTGCCTGCTCATCCAACCTCTCCGCTGTGATATTCCGCTCCATAAACTACCCAATTAACTATGTGCTTCACCTAGAATTAAAGATGAAAGAAGGTTTTTTTCCTTTAATCCTGGGTGTATAAATACCGCTACAAGGGAAGAAAACATTCTTTGTTTGGTCTATAAATAGAATGACGTTGATAACAAATAGCAGGTACAAGGTAAAGTAGGGGTTAATATGTTGACTTTTGTCCGATATAGGAGAGCGGCCATTTATGGTTTATTCCAATCTACTATATAATATGTAATAGGATGTTTTGACAATTACATTATATATAATAATATGTTAATAGTTTACGGTTTAGAATTAATTGTAGGGGTGTATGATATACACCCCTAACAGGGGTGTACCACTAGCATTATTCTATATTATATATTCTGACACAGAAAAGATCCCTAAATAAGTAAATATATATTTTCCTTTATTGGTTAAATCATTTCAAAAGCACCTTTGATGGAGGGAAAAAAAAAAGAAAAAGAAGAGAATAGTTTACGGTTTAGAACATGTACATCATATAATGCTCCTATGTAATTTGGTTAGTATTAATGTCGAACATGTATTAGCTGTAAGGATACATTTAGAGGGTATAGTAGAATAATGCCTTTACAAATATTTGGTAAATATACAAATCCTATTTATACATTATATATAATTTTTCGTAAATTCTACAAATATTTTCTTCTTTAACCATAATTTCAAGTTTGTATTAGGAGTAAATATGATGTGTTACAGGTCATAATTATTTTGAAATATCTAGACGCACTTGTCATTATCAGTTGTTGAGGTTGACATGGATGAAGAAAGAAACAATGAGGTCTCAGACATATCCAATTTAGTACCAGAAGTTGGAATGCATTTTAATAATATTGATGCGGTTATGGGCTTCTATAAGAATTACGCACAACAATTAGGATTTGGCATTGTAAAGAGGTCTACTAAAATGAGTAACGGCATTCCTTCGTATGTAATCATCGCATGCTCTCGTCATGGAAAAGTAAATCGGACCTTGAGTAATCTCCGGCCTCGTCCTTCGGCATCGAAGACAGACTGTCCTGCTAGGATAAATGTGAAAATAAATTTGGATTTATCTTGTGTAATAAGTATGGTCAAACTTGACCATAATCATGGATTAAGTCCTTGCAAGTCTCGATATTTTCCCTGCAATCGAGTTATAGATTGTAGTGTTAAGAGGCGGCTTGATGTTAATGATTGTGCCGGAATCAGAGTGAATAAAAGTTTTAATTCTTTTGTTGTTGAGGCTGGTGGGTATGAAAATTTGACATTTGGAGAGAAGGATGCCCGTAATTATATTGATAAAATACGGCGTTTACGACTTGGTGAAGGTGATGGCGAAGCCATTTGTAATTATTTTCGAACCATGCAAGAGAGAAATGCAAATTTCTTTTATTCCATCGATCTGGACGATGATTCTCGTATTCGCAATATATTCTGGGCAGATCCTAGAAGCAGAGCAGCCTATGAATCTTTTGGAGATGTAATTACATTTGATTCGACATATCTAACGAATAAGTATGATATGCCGTTTGCTCCATTTGTTGGTGTTAATCATCATGGTCAGTCAATCTTGTTTGGATGCGGCTTACTCTCTGGTGAAGATACAGCTTCGTTTGTATGGCTTTTTCGTAATTGGCTGTCATGTATGTCCGGCCATGCCCCCAAAGCTATAATCACCGATCAAGACAAAGCAATGCAAAATGCTATTGAACTGGTATTCCCCGATGCCAAACATCGATGGTGCTTGTGGCACATAACAAAAAAGATACCGGAGAAGCTAAAAAGTTATGGTGATTATCATTCTATTAAGAGCATATTGATGAATGCTATTTATGAATCACTAACAGAAGTTGAATTTGAGGAAAAATGGAAGAGTATGATAGTTTGTTATGGACTTGAAAAGAATGATTGGTTGTCAGGACTGTACGAGAACAGACGAAAGTGGGTGCCAGTTTATGTGAAGCATACATTCTGGGCTGGAATGTCCACCACACAGCGAAGTGAAAGCATGAATTCGTTTTTTGATGGGTATGTGAACTCCAAAACGACGCTAAAAGTATTTGTGGAGCAGTATGAAAGCGCTATAAAGAATAAAGCTGAAAAGGAGGCTCTATTAGACTACAAATCATTCACCTCCGTCATCCCATCCATAAGTCGTTATGCATTTGAGAAGCAATTTCAAGATGTGTACACAATTGCTAAATTTCGAGAATTTCAGACGGAGTTAAAGGATTTAATGCATTGTGAGACATCTTTAATATCATCTAATGGTAGCGTGCATGAGTATAGGGTTAACGAGTATGTACAATATGGCGAAGGAGGCAAAGACATAGTATACACTGTATATTTTGATGAGTCTAGCTCCCGAGTTAGTTGTATTTGTCGTCTTTTTGATTGTAAGGGTATTTTATGCCGACATTCTATTGCCGTCCTAGTTAATAGAAAGATGATGATTGTCCCAACTTGTTACATACTAACACGATGGAGGAAGGATGTAAGACGGAGGTATACTCGGGTGAAAGCATGGCATAAAAGCTTAGGGATCTGTCCAGAAATAAGCCGATATGAGGCAATATGTAGTCGTATTAACGACATTGCATTCATAGCTGCTGAGAGTGATGAGAAATATATATCAACGTTACGCTCACTTGATGATATGAAGATGAAATTAGAGAACACTTCGTCATCCAAGGGAAGCAATGATGTCCAATTTTCCGGAAATATACATTCTAGTATGGGACACGAATCAGATGTTAGATGTAACGACCAAAGAGTAAAGAGCCCGCTGTCAGTTCGAAGTAAAGGCCGCCCACCAAGCAAACGAAAGGAGTCGATGACAGATAAAATTGTACGTCGGCTTAAGATGAAAGGCAACAAGCAACAGGTATATCTGTACGTACGTATGTCGATTATTGTTGGCTTATAATTTATGCTAGATGACATTAATTGAAATATTCTTTTCTATTTAAATAGATGCGTCAAGATTCTACGGACAGGTTTTATAATGGTGAATGCTCAGTCTTTAATCGTTTCTCATCGTCGCCCTCGGCCTCGTCCCAACACAGTGTAAATGTTTAAGAATTTTTTATATGTTCATTTGATTCTCTTAATATATGATTCATAGGTCGATTTTACTCATTTGTTTACATAATTAATGTGTCTTCCATATTGGCCCCCTCCCTCCCGATTTATTAAAATAGGTTCACCTGCAAAGTCCTATGAATAACAACTCGCCCATAATGCACTTACCTTATGGGATTGGTGTGCAGAGCAATCCAGCCATGATATTAACGGTAATGTTACTTAACTTTCTCCTAGATATTTATTTACTATAAATTTGTCTTTAATACACATATTCTAATTTATTTATTTTGTTATATATGCAAGACCCCGTGGGCCCCTCAAAACTTGGACATGTCCACAGACCCTGTAAGGTACCCTCCTATGTCGGATACAAGTCCAAAATAAACTAATGAGATTCCTACCTGCTTTATGCAAATGGCGCACTCTATGCAGTTCTGACAGGTAATGCCAATTTATTGTTTCAATTCTATATGTAAAATTGTGCTCTGTCGTTAATTTGAGTTTATTTAATATTTAATCAGGTGTACGAATATGACATATCGCAAGAACAATAAATGCAGCACAGCAAACATGAGACGGGCAATTGAAAGTGAGATCCATACAATGCACTATGCTATTAAACCATTAAGCATTGATATGCCTTGTACACTATATCGGGAGAGTTTATATTTAGCATTAAACTTTTTCATTCTGCTCTTGTAGTATTGCATATATATCATGATGACTAATTGTAATAACATACTTACATTTTTCCTATATTAATCTATGAATTTTTATATTTAATATCTATCTTATAAGATCTATGTATATATTTGAGTTTATATGGCAAATCTGTATTCCAATTTGTCATACCACGTGTAATTATGTATCTCGATATTCTTCCATCTTTCATTGTCCTTTGATATATAAATTCGCAGACTGTTACACCCATATGTTATATAAAAGAACTAATCATTGCCGCCATCCAATATATATCAATCAAGCTGGTACACCTATAGATGCAGGGCTTCTATTCTGTCTAATTTCAAGTCCTCCATCTTGTATCTCGTTATGTTCACCACTTATTTATAGCTGTTGCTTTAACACTTTTAAGGAACACCCATGTACTAAACCAAAGCCAATTGTTTTAAGGAACATCCCTAGAGAGATTCTGCACAGTCATATATGCAAAAGGGAACACTTTTATGCAGTCTAATTTCAAGTCCTCCATCTTGTTTATATGCATGTTCAACGCTTATCTATAGCTGCTGCTTTAACACTTTTAAGGAACACCCATCTACTAAATTCTGCCAGATGTTTTAAGGAACACCCCTAGAGGGATTCTGCACAGTCATATATATATATATATATATATATATATATATATATATATATATATATATATATATATATATATATATATATATAAGGGAACACTTGTATGCAGTCTAATTTCAAGTCTTCCATCTTGTATATATGAATGTTCAACACTTTTCTAAGCTGTTGCTTTAACACGTTTAAGGAACACCCATCTACGTAATTCATGCCAATTGTTTTAAGGAACACCCATAGAGGGATTCTGCACACTGATATATATAAAAGGGAACACTTGTATGCAGTCTAATTTCAAGTCCTCAATCTTGTAAATATGAATGTTCAACACTTATCTAATAGCTGTTGCTTTAACACTTTTAAGGAACACCCATCTAGTAAATTCTGCCAATTTTTTAAAGGAACACCCCTAGAGTGATTCTACACAGTCATATCTGCATGTTCAAAACTTATGGTGAAGAATAATCATTAAGAGTGAATAATAATCAGTTACATCCATGATATAATTTACAATCTACATCCATGGGTTATCTGTTGGCTCGCAACGCTCCCAGGACTCAATCACAACTCTTATAATCCATTCTCTATTGTCTATATATAGTGTTACTTGCTCCGGAATCATGTTAGGATCAATGCATTTGATAAGCACGCGATAGTATCTGAAATTTTCGAAATGTCGGCTAGGATCATCCGCACCTATGTAGCGCCCAAAACTAGAGACGATTGTTTCAGCCTCTTTGTACTGATGGCAATAAATCGGGTAATTATGTAGGCGAATCCATACATAGTATTGTAATGTTTGCGTTATTGTCCCACGATTGCCATCCAATGGAGATACCGTCATCGCGAATGTGTTGTTGCGAATTGGAGAACAACGAATAGCAATATGCATACTTGTCACTGTAGGAAAAATTACAATATAATTTCCGACAGGACCTCTTGCTAGTTGGAAATCATGAGGCCTTCCTCCCATCCGTCTTGCGAGCAACGCGGCCACGGCAGCCCGCGAACGCTCATTTTCGTTTGCATTGGCATCGACAACTATTTGCGCCGTCCGCTCCAATTGACTATCAGTCTCTTCATGCGCAGGCGTCCAAGGAATGAGGCAGTAGGTGTTGCGAGGACGGGAGGAATATGAGGTTTGGCTAAAGCTAGAGCTTGCCATGATAAGTATAATTGTATACGAGCGTGAAATTGAGAGGGAGATGAAGATAGTGTGAGATAGAGTGAGCGGGTTGTAGGGTGAGATTGAGTACCTAACTACAATATTGCGGATATTGGTATACAAAGCGATTACTCTTATAGGCCATAATTCCTTAGGAGGCTATATAGCGGCTTTGAGCACTTTTGCGAAGGGCTAATTATATACCATATTCTACTATAGAATAATCTATATTAGAATATTGTGTTTAGAACAGTGGGTAAGTGGGTAATAGTGTGATATGGGGAGGAATAGCATTGATTGTTGTTTTGGAAAGTGGGTAAGTGGGTAGTAGTGTGTACCGGGACTTTCAGCTCACCTATCTCAAAAGACAGCTATAGATGGGACAGCTGTATATTGTCTTTTCCTTCTGGGCACACCTATAATAAACCTGATGACAGCTATAGATGCTTTACGTACAACCATATATGAATACCGGAACAGCTATATATTGGTTTCGTACAGTCATATAAACAGGTATATTCAATTTAATGGTTTCGTGGGGACATCTAAAGAGGGTTTCCACTCAGTCATATACGCTTACCGGACCATGTATAGATGGGTTTCGTACATCTATATAGGGCCTTTTGAGAGGTTTAGCATTTGCTGGTGTTTTGAAAAGTGTGCACACCTATATTCAAAATGGAGACAGCTTTATAGGGGATAGCCCTTCTTTCCTGGGAGGATTAGCGTTGGTTGTTGTCTTGAATAGTAGGATGTACACACCACTTGGGGGTGTACAAAAAGTATACCCCTATACAAAAACCATCTGTACCGGTAAAGAGTGAGTACCGATTCAGATTGAGCAAGCCAATGTTCCGCTACACATTCAAGTTCCTCATAACCCGAAAGCCTCACACTTGCAATCGTCAATTAGTACCGGTACTCATCATTAAGTACCGGTACTAATGGTTCCGGTACAGGTCCTAGTTCCTCAAAACCCGAAAGTAGTAATAATGGATTTGTCCCTCAGTACCGGTACTCTATATTTCGTACCGGTACACTTTGTTGTCTCACTCTGTACCGGTACTGATTAGTTAGTACCGGTACACATCCTAGATCCTCAGAACCCGAACGCCTCACGCTTGCAATCCTCGGACAGTACCGGTACCCAACCATGCGTCCCGGTACACATGGTTCCGGTATATGATTGAGTTCCACTAAACCCGAAAGCCACACACTTGTAATTACAATATAAAGTTCCTTGATATATATGCAATACTCTAAGATGCGATTACATTGGTTTAATTAAAAAATATATACATCTTAGATAAACAGTGTACAACACATAGCAATTATTACTTAGAGAGGAATATAAATACATTCATATATAGACAAAAATTTAAATACATTACAAGGAAAGGGATAGTCATATGGATTTCAACATACAGTTATAACACGAAGAAACAAAAATCCCACTGATAAGAAATATGCAACAAATATGTACAACCCCCATCTTCTTTTCCTTGCAGCAGCTGCAGCTTCATTGCGCAACTTATTGTTACTTACTATTAATCCATTCAATACTGAAATACTTCTGCTCGTAAACGGCGCGTCATACCAACTGAAATAATTGCATGCCCCATGCCCCTGCAAATATGGGAGGCAAGTCTATATGGTAAGTTTTTTATATATAGCATGGATAACAAAATATTATGTACATTACATAGATTACCCCATATCTCGAACAGCCGTAAAATCGCCGGCCTGGATTGTTCTGCGTCCATGATGTTCTCATGACACATTGCAGCCGACAATGGCAATAAGGAGTATTTGGACTGGCCCCATTGCTCGAGGATGTAAAGCTCGAATCCATCTAATGTGTAATATCATTATAATACTTATACATCCATGCAAATATTCGGAAAAGAAAGAAAACATAGATAGGAAAAATCTCTTAGATTTCACCACTATGTTGCAAGTCAACGTACTAAATTCATGCAGATTTAGTGAAAGGTAAACAATTGTGCATTGGGATGAGAGGGTAATTCGACAAATTCAACTAGGAAATATTTTCTGTACGGGAATCCTCTTTAGCTGTCCCCTCTATAGCATAAATTATCATTATATACCTTTATAGCTGCATTAATTTATAATATAGCTGTATATAGCATTAATTTTAGAATTTAGCTGTATATATGCCTGTATACCCCAAAGAGGGGTTTACCAGTAGATGAACTAATTTATTTTGCCCATTTATTAAAATTAAAACATACACGAAGGGCAACTCATTGGACCAATGATAAATAATTCACACATTACACAATAAATATTAAGGAGTTATGACTTTGAGATTAAGCAAAAGTTAAATCGATTGGAACGAACATTTCACAACTTTTACAAATGTTAGGAAATATGTAATTTCTTCAGAATAATTAAATTATATTAATGTAGAGCAAATATTAATTTTACCCCGATTTCCTAAACACTTTGAATTAACACATAAATTTGTAAATGAATCTACCTACATACTCGTATAGTTGGACGAAAATGATGAGCAGAACGCGGCAGGTAGGGTTCACCAGTAGATCGGCCGTTGTCCTGGAAGGGGTTGGATTTCCTAGGGCTTTGCAGCCTGGCGATCAGCGGGCGTCCTGGGAGGGGTTCCGATGTCGTTCGGACGCGGTGATGCGGCCCGGGGTTGGATTCACCAGTAGATCGGCCAAAGGTTTATGTCCGATGGAGGCAATCTCAGGCGGCCTGGTGGGCGGGGTGGGAGGAGGCAGGTGTGAGACGGCGTGAGAACACGGAAAGAGAAGGTGGGTTGCCTTTAGCCTGCCCGGAGTATTAAATCATATAATATTATGATGTTTTAACTAGGAGTGTACCAATAGACATTTCCTTTTCCTTTCTTTAACTAGAGGATAGTGGACACTTTTGAACTTTCAAAATCTAACGGTATGCAGTTCAAAATTCTAAATTTTATATATATATATATATATATATATATATATATTATAAATTACTTATTAAATTTATAAATGACTTATTATGTATTTTTTACTTTTTCTTCATTTATACGAAAAGATATCTATATATATTGTGTAATAAATTTTTTTTACTAACTATCTTCAATTACATATTTAAAATCATAACTGTATAACCTTTATTTATTTATTTTAAATATAATCCCCTATATTATTCTTACTATTACTGTTGAACTTTCGACATCCATTGTTTCTTCTTCCCGGTACAAGTATTATACTGAACCAAATACCAACAGATTTTAGTCCCTGCTTGTACATATACTTCTCTATAACCCGGGATTAAATAAAAGAAGTAAATCGGGTAGAGTTATATTATACAATATAAAAGGTACAAAGCACGAATACAAATTGATGCATAATTAAGCAGTTTACGTCCTACAATTTTATCCCATCGGATTGTACAACTTAAATATATGTACAGGTCATTGTCAATAGATATAGATGTGCACTTCATGCATATCACAAACATTATGTTGCGAATACCTATAAATGATTGCGTACTAGCGAGAAAAAGTTGTATTGATAATTATTAAACAACTAATCCATTTGGCAAAAGGAGACGTCACATTGCCAAAACATTATGGATGGCCGTTCCCTGTGCTGGATTCCCACGACTCTATTTCCACATTTATTTTCCATTCGCGATTTCCCACAATGAGCGTTACACACTCTGGGATTATTTGTAGATCGATACATTTGATCAACACACGGTAAAAGTTGATATTTTGGCGGATATGCCCGCGGTCATCACCAGCAACAAAACGTCCAAAACTAGATACAATATTTTTCAATTGTTCATAGTCGGAACATTGGGCTGGTAAATCATGCAAGCGAATCCATACCAAATACGCATACCGTCCACGGATTCGACCTTCGTTGAATTCAAATGGCTTTACCGTAATCGTCATTTTCTCGGTCTGAAGAATAGTCCGCTCTATGGCTCTATCCCGAATCATAGCAGTAGGAAAATATATAAGGTAATTGGCACCTTCACATTGTGCAAATCCGTAATCATCGGGAATACCGCCTACCTGTTCAGCTAGGAAAGAAGCCACTCCATCTTTTGAACATTCATTTTCAGTATCGTAGGCAAGAATGACCACCTTTGCTGCACGATCCATGATCATATTAGCATCAACAAAATCATCCTTCCAGGGCATAAAACAATAGGTGTTATTCGGCCGTGTGGAGGTAGCGTTTGACATGGAAGGTTGTGAAAGTTGACAATTACTGATATATAGTCAGCTGTGATATATGTGTGAAGTGGAGATAGATGTATGAATTATATAGCATGCATATATATATATATGTGTCACCTGGTGAGAGCAGCTATATGTATATATTGCCTTTTATACATATAGACCTTACATTGGATGCTGTTAGCAAAAGTGGGCAGATTATATAGCAAGATATATAGCTGTTCCGGTATTCATATATAGCTGTTCCGGTATTATATATGGTTGTACGGGAAGCCTCTATAGCTGTCCCCAGATTTAATATAGGTGTGCCCAAAGGGAAAAGACAATATACATCTGTCCCCTCTATAGCTGTCACCTTTTCAGTATAGGTGTGCTGAATCACACTATACAGCTGTCCCCTCTATAGCTGTCACCTTTTCAGTATAGGTGTGCTGAATCACACTATACAGCTGTCCCCTCTATAGCTGTGACCTCTAAAGCTGTCACCTTTTGACTATATGTGTGCCAACCTTACAAAACAGCATCCAATGCCCTTCCTCCCCGTAAAATATGTGCTATATAGTTCTTATAAATTTCAGTTCTGTAATTACATACATTGCACACACACCATATTGTGAATACGAAATTAAAAGTAAGCAAAATTTAATTAATCAATATAGAGGACACAAAACTGTAGCCCGTCAATTGTAAACACTATTGAGATGGCCAAAGATGCAGTCACAATCAAAACAAAAATTACGGACTGCAGGAACTTATGTAAGGTTCCCACGACTCTACTTCCACATTGATTGCCCATTCGCGATTTCCCACAACGAGCGTTACACACTCCGGAATGTTTTGAAGATTAATACATTTTATCAACAGACGATAAAACTTGAGATTTTCGCGATCACGGCAACGTTCATCACCACCAATAAAACGTCCAAAACTAGATACAATAGTTGTCAAATCAACATAGTCATAACACTGAAGCGGTAAATCATGCAAGCGAATCCATACAAAGTACTTAAAAAGTGCCCGGTGACCAAGGTTGAATTCACATGGCGATACCATAATGCTGAGTGCGTAGGTCTGCAGAAAAGAATGACGAATAGCTCTATTCCGACTCTCTGCAGTAGGAAAGTATATAAGGTAATCGGCATCCGCACATTTTCCAAATCCATAGTCATCGGGATCTCCACCTACGTGATGAGCTAAGAAATCAGCCACTCTATCCTTTGAATAATCTTCTTCTGTGTCGTAGGCAAGAATTGCCACCTTTGCTGCCCGATCCATCAACTTATTAGCATCAAGAAATTTACGCTGGAATGGAATAAAACATTTGGTGTTCTTCGGGCGTGTGGAGAATGGGTTAGACATTATGAATGGTAAATTTGATATAAACTGAAATATAGTGGACGGTGATAGATGTGTGAAATGTGATATAGCTATGAAGTAGATAACAGCTATATATATGATCAATTTTTCTTCTTATCAATTCTTACCACTACTACTATCTAAACCAATATCAGCTATATATATGATCCTGTTTTGCAAGTGGACAGCTATAGCATGGTTTTGTACTGTCGTACATCCAAATGGAACACCCGAATGCACCTGCCAAGTCAATTGTAATAGTGTGCCCAATTCATGCCTTTGACCAGATTGGAAAGGGCTTTGAAAAGGGGGTATGTGTACTCATATCTATACAGACTTTGAACAAACTTGATACCATTTGGGATGCTGTTTTGTACTGTCGTATATGTAGGGAGTACCACACCTGAAGGAACCTGCATAGTGTCTAAAATTGTGCCTCATTTGCCTTTCACCATATTGGATGGGGCTTTGAATAGGGGGTATGTGTAGTCACATCTTTTCAGTCTGTATAAAGAAGTTTCATGTAACGGGACTGAGTGAGAAGAACAAGTGTACCGGTACATAAATATTGTGTTGCGGTACAGAGAGTCTAACCCTTGGGTTGGTAAATCTGTACCGGTACATAAGTTCCACAAAACCCGACATTGTTCAAACTTGCAATAGTCAAATAGTACCGGTACTTTAATATTGCGTACCGGTACAAATGGTTCCGGTACTTACCCAAGTTCCTCAAAAACCGAAAGTAGTACTCATGGATGATTCCCTCATGTACCGGTACTCTAGGTTGCGTACCGGTACAGAGGGATAAATCCATGAATAATACTTTCGGGTTTTGAGGAACTTAGAAGTGTACCGGATCAAATTGTACCGGTACGCAATATTTAGTACAGGTACATAATGAGCTACCGAAGGGTAAGCCTATCTGTTTGTGAGGCACATGGTTTGTACAAATTTTTAGTACCGGAAATAAGGATTATGTACCGGTACAGAACGTTATGTTCCGGAACGGAACATTATGTACCGGTACGGAAGATTGTGTACCGGTACTGAATATTACGTACCGGTACTAAATAAAGAGGACCGGTACTGAATGCCGCATCCGCATCCAATTCAAGTTCATCAGAACCCAAAAGTTGAACAATGTGTACCTGTACAAATTTCTGGTCCTCAAAACCAGAAACACCACACACTTGGATTCCTCACTAACGGTACAATAGTATTGAGGACCTCAGTAAAATTTGTCTTTACAATTATATAAAAGAATTGTATATAGATTAAAATTTATAAATACCAAATTTTGAAACAATTATAATTTAATAAAATATTTATATTTAATATAAAATTAATTTAGAAAATGTAAAATATAGGATAAAATTAAAGTATTTAGGTAATCAGCAATAAATAATCACATTTGCAGCGAATGACTACACAACTCACCATAAAACAAAAACCAATCATAACTAAGATACAATGAATAAATAAAAGGAATCAATACAATATTCATAAAAATTACAACAAATTGATACAATACAATAACAAACTGAAACTGATAAAAACAGGGATACAGAGAATTCATACAATATTCATCTGCTCTACATTCATCTGCTCTACAACGAATCAATACAACTCAACATTAAACTAAAATCAAACTGAACAAAAATGGAATACAATGAATCGTATATATGACTCCATACAATAATCATCGAATATACAACATATTAATACAAGTCAACATATAAATTAAACCAAAGTATTTATTGTACATAATTATCTTGACGGAAGACTTGTATGCATCGAACTAGAAGTCACGCAAGAGGGATCTCGTAAGATTTGGCTCACCATGTGGGCCCGGAAATACGGGGATATTTTTGATAAACCAAAAGATCGGGAGAGCCGCCTCTTACAATTCTTTCAGCAAATAGGCATGTGTACATGCCACAATCAACCTCAGTCGAACCTTGTTGCTGACAATCAAGCTGACAGATGACATTTGGGTGGCGGATGCGTTGTTCAAAGAAAAACTCAAGATAGGCTGCAAACCACCTCGCCTGCATAAGAGAAATAGTGAAGTCTATCTTCTATTCATATATCAATGTAATAAATATAAAAGTAATATACATACCAATACGTTTGCCGCATCCTTTGCCACACGATGACTCCACAAGGAATTCCAACTCTCAAAATGGGATTCCTTCAAATCAATAACAAGCAAATGCCAATGCCAATTACTATTTACAGGAATAATTATAAATCTATTACAGCTAATACTTTCCGGAGTTATTATTTCCAAAAAGTGCCGTACGGAAGCCGATTCATAGGCAACATTCTGGATGAAATCAGCTGTGATGGCCTGGTCCGGCCCTATTCCTGCCATCTTGTTAAGTATGTGCATCTGGACATAAAAGGGAATATAGTTAAAACATCAATGTAATAATGAAATCCTTCCAATCTTGGTTTTGCTAAATGCTTATCACGACAACAGGGTTGAATGAATGAAATTACGGTGAATAATGCAACATAAGTAAATAAACAAAAGGTAATAAATATTTAATAACTACTGTTATTACCAGTTCCAATGCTTTTATGTTTCAGCATTTTAATTGTGCAATAGAACAGGAATCAGATTTTAAAGTCACAATATAAGAGATGTAAATTGTGAGATTGAGTATATACTAAATTGTAAAATGTGATGTCATATATATACAAAAAAGCTAAATTTCATCTTAAAAAGACACTCTGGGATAATTCCTGGTTTCATTAAGATTATATAAATATAAATGTAACTTTATAAAATTAATATAATACTGAAACAAATATGAAACTCACCGAAACTTCAGTTCGACAAAAAAGAGCAGGATGCCTAAATTTCTGTACACCCTTCATATTCTTCGTATTAAGAATATGAAAATATACATTTATCACCTATATTAGAAAACAACAAGAAATTATGTTAAAACACACACACACATAAACACACACACACACACACACACACACACACACACACACACACACACACATATATATATATATATATATATATATATATATATATATATATATATATATATATATATATATATATTGTAATATATATATATATATTACAAGATTTAACTGTATTTTTCTCGTTTTCACAGCACGAACCTCATCGCGGGTCGGCCCTCCAAATAAGAAGTGTCGGAGGATTTCGCCACTAATAGAAGGCGAATCCGATCCTTTGGTGCTATCTTCCCATATAGCTCCCCTATCAAAAAGAATTAGAAATATTATGCTAAGTAATGTAAAATGGAAATAGACATATATAACAATTAAAAGAATATATGATATGGTGGACTAACTTAGTTATTGGTTGTGCTATAAAAAAGTTGATTGCAAAATCATCCTCTTTAGGAATCTTATCTCGACCCGGATATTCGCGACGAGACTCAATAACGAAACCGGGTGAGCTATCCAGAGAGGGTTCATCCGGAACATTGATGGATGAAACTCCACCTTCTGGATCATCATACTCTTTTTTTAATGCCTGTTATCATTAAAAATAATTATGCAACTGTCATACTTTATAAATTTGTTAAGCTTCAATACACCAAACATATTACAATAATACCATAAGGACGTCGGCAATGGCCCCGGAAGCAGAATCTGATGCTTTGTTTGTTTCGACCCCTGCTCTTTAGAATCAAGGCGGCGCTTTCTAGTATAATATGCTTTACGTCCTCTTGTCCCGGCCGTGAAATCGTCAGATAATTCCTTTCGTTTCCTTTCACGGGCTTTAATCCTTTCAATTCTTGACGGGACTTCGATTCTAATATCGGCAGTGGGCACCACTATATTAATCTCACCACCATCAACGGGATGTTCGAAAGTTCCTTTCCCTTCTGCTGTGTGCTGCCCACCTTCAGCCTGATCTTCAACATTTTCTTTTTCGACATCGAGTGTCGCGCCCCCTTCTGCTGCAACAGCTGAGCCGCTATCAATTTGATCCTGAAGCTTCTTATTTATATCCTTTAACTTGATATTCTCTGCTTCCAAGATTTTAATCCGCTCTTCAAGGACATAAAGAGTTTGTTCCAAATTATTAAGTGAATTTCTGATATTGCTACAATCCCCAGCTGTAGAGGTAGTAGCGACAGGAGTAGCCGGTTGAATCTGTATCAATAAAGAAGAACACAAAGACGGTAAGTAGGGAAATTAGTAAAGTAACCACATCATAACATATATAATCCTTAACTTATACAATACCTGGGGCTGTTGCCAAACACGTGCCATACGATTTAATATATACATTTCTTCAGGACGATAGGTAAAGTTGGGTATAACCTGCAATATATATATATATATATATATATATATATATATATATATCATTACATATTTACATTTAATATTTTAAAGGAGATTTATAAAATTAAAATTCCGTAAAGAATTTATTACCTCTGAAGGAGAATAAGACAACAATTTTTTCCTAAGCTTATCATAGCTCCTAAATGCTACTGAACCTTTCCATTTTCTCATCCGTGGGACAGCTTTATCCCCATCAGAAGTACCCAAACCCTTTATATGCTCATACGCCCAGCTCTACATGCAGAGTCATAATGACTTATAAGTAATGGAATGAACATATAAATATTTTAAATATAAAATATATTCAAACACTAATTTAGAATTGTACTCACCGTGAACGCTACTGTACACCCATCAATATACCCGGCTTTTATTTCGTCCCCTCTATTCCGACGCTTTACATTACGGGATGCTTTCGAAATAGAACTTACAAGAAAATTATATACAGTATGCCCCCAGGCATAGTCGCCTATTCTATGTATATCATCTATATATCTATACAGAGCCTTCGGCACATTGTAGTGGCTAGTGGGAAAGAGAACCGTCGCAAAAACATATAATACGAAAATGGAGACAAAATCGGTGACGGCGTCCACACCCTGCTGTCCAGCAAGAGTGTATAAGATATGACGAAGTTTTCTTCTATCGGCGTGCTTATACTCGCCATTAAAGTATCTATCAAATATATTAGAATTTATACTCTTTTTTGACCATTCTATCGGCTCCCCCTGCGTCGGTAACCCAACCAAGACAGCTATTTCATCTGGAATCAGGGGAATGAAAGTATCTCCGATTCTAACACCTCTGTTCTCCTCATCCCAAAAACTTAGGAGAGTATCCACTAATACAAGGTCTTGCTTTAGAGGTGGAAGATCAATATATGAAGCAAATGGCGTTGTTCTCAAGAGTGCCATTTGTTCAGTAGAGATAACTTCCCTTAGTGCTGGGCCAGCAGTGGTATAGTTGGCCTCAGTCTTGGGAGACTCTTGTACATTCATCGTATTGTATAGATGTTTTGGAAAACATCTTCCACAAACCAATTGAGTCTTCGTTGGGCTCTTTCTCCTAACATGACTACTAGTGCTGGCCTCCTTGGCCACTCTGCTCGATGACATAGCTCTGGTAGAAACCATATCTTCAGCTGCATTATAATAACCATATCAGTTTGTATTGATAAAATCATATCTTAGTACATCATGAATTTATGGACTATTCAAAGCAATATGGACTAGTCAAACATCTCTACATTTCTTTAATTGCTGCATTATAAAGTCTAACAGAAGCCTACTACCATGTGAATTTTGTTTTCAATTCTTTTTTTTTTAAATACTGAATCAAACATTATAACAAAAGCATACTATCTTGCATTATACTTTATTACTGATTCTGGTATATTAAATTCCTTTCTGCTCCATTACATGACAAAGACGATGACCTGAACAACAATGGCATTCTGAATGTTTGGTTCCTGTTAGCTTTGTCATAACTTTGCTGATATAGGTTGCATAATTTGTCTGCTTGTCTATTCTGTGTAATGGTGATGAAACTCTATAAGCAACAAGACTTGGATGCCAGATAGTAACATGTTAATTTTATTGTTCAGATTCTTCAACTTAATGATGGTAAGGCTTTGTCTTGTCGCCTACTAATTGATTCTATGAGGAAATTTCTCTCCAATTGTGAAGCAGGTATGTCTTTAAGCATGTTGGATGTGTTATTCTCAGTGGAAATTGTTGCTTTTCTGTGCTTGTATATTTTCAGCCTTTGAGAGATATGGGCAATCTATATATAGAAGTTGATACTTTAGGCTGTTTTCTTAGTTCTGTAACCTAACATATGCTAATCTAAATGCCGAAACATTGGATGGATTGCACAATCATTATAATAAGCTGGAGGATCAGTTTTGTATGAAACTTAGGTTAAAATTGCAAAATCCATTGTTCAAGGTTTGGTGAGGTATGGAATGAAAAATGGAAGTATGAAATTATCTTCATATCATAAGCTAACCACAATTCACAATAGTTTTACACTCTTGTGAAACTTCTGAACACTCTTGTGTAGCCAGTGTGTACCGGTACACAACCATAGGTACCGGTACAGGGCTTGTGTTCCCCCTTTGTACCGGTACACTTTTCTCTCTACAAAAGAAATGGTCTAATTGGGTGGCAACTTGAATTTGTACAAAACCCATCGATAGCTGTCGATGGAACATATATAACTGTGCTTAACACATCTATATGAATTTGGAATGGAGAGCTATATAGCAGCAGACATAACAGGGATTTATGGGATTGAATGTACCTGTAAATAATCTTTATTTTCAAGGTCGAGAGAGAGAGCGGTGCTCGGGTGCTGCGAAATGCGAGTGAAAGAAACCCTACACCGACGGAGGGGAGAAAGCCCTGCTTGAGAAGTCCTCGGATGGTGTTCGAGAGGGCTAGCAGGCGAGACCGAGTTCGAGAGCCCTAGCAAGCGAGAGAGCGAGCGCGAGAGAGCACTGGAGAGGGAGCGCGAGAGAGAGGGGGGCGGTTTTGGCGGAGAGAGACCACTGGAGACGGAGCGCGAGAGAGTGGGGGGCGGTTTTGGCGGAGGGAGTGGAGAGAGGTGGAGAGAGGCGTTTTAGAGAGAGAGAGAGAGAGAGAGAGAGAGAGAGGGAGAGAGAGAGAGAGAGAGGGAAGAGGGTGTGAGAATACCGGCTGGGATTTTTAGTTTCAATCCCAGCCGTCCCTGTTAGGGGTGTAGGATATACACCCCTAACAGGGGTGTATCACTAGCACTACTGATATATATTATATCGCTATAACAAAATTAGATTATAAAGACACATCTTTTTGACATTTTTGTACAAGTGTTCTATCTATATTTCATCTATATCCAAAATTAGGTTATAGTGACATACTTTTAGGACACATTATAATAATGTGTCGCTATACACCCAAACGACTGCACATATAGCGACACTAATTATAAGTGTCGGTATTTTTGCTAGCGACATTTTTTTTTCCAGATTTTAGAAACATTTAAAAATGTCGCTATAGTTTTGTTGTAGTGAATATATAGTCCGACTACTATACTATTAATAGTACCAACTATATGTTGCTATGAAGTTTTCTATTCTTAGATCAATCCTTTGATCATTTTCATCCATTAGATTTTACTATTTCTCAACCACCTATTAAACCCAAGGAGCCCACTATCATCTCAACCACATATTTTTTAATCTAAGGATTAAAAGTTAATAACATCAATGACTTGGTACTATTAATAGTATTCCAGCCTAACTCTCTCTCTATATATAATTAGACTGGAATACTAGTGATCGCACCAAGTCATTGGTGCTATCAAATTTTTAGCCCTTGGATTAAGGGATGTGCGGTTAGGATGATAGTAGTTCCTTAGGCTTCGCTTGGTTGGGGTATAAGAGAGAACTAGTAGTATCCGGGATAAGTATAACTTTTGAAATAAGCTGGAACTATTGTAAATTTGTGTTTAGTTGGATATTAGGATAGTACCAGATATAAGGAAAATAATGTTTGGCAAGAAATAGAAAATAAGAGGAATAGAGAGTGTATTTGTGTAAAATGACTAATATGCCATTTCTTTAAATTTTTTTAAATTAAAATTTAAGAATTTGTATAAATTTTAATTTTTATTAATTTTAATTTTTATAAAAATTTTAAGTGGGAGCAAAATATTAATTTTAAATTTTAAGTAGTAGCAAAAATTTTAATTTTTAAATTTGTATAAAGTTAAAAAAATTTATAAAAAATTTGTATAAATTTAAAATTTTAAAATTAATAAATTTTTTAAAAATAAAATAAAATAAATTTTTAGATTTATTAAATTTAAGTTAAAAAATTTAAAATAAAAAATATAAATTTTAAATTTTATAAATTTAATATTTTTTAAAATTTAAAATTTTTAAATTTTAAAAAATAAAAAAATAATGAGAAGAGAAGAAAAGGTGGAGACTATTCACGTGCACAAGAAAAAGGGAATTCTCTTTTTCTCGGTTCGTGTGCATAAAAAATTAAAAATTTTTGTTCCCGGGGATGGGGGAACTCTTGTTCCCCCCAATACCGTGTTGTCCCCGATTTATCCGGAACAACCCGTTAAGCGGGGGAACAAGATTCTATCCTGTTTGGGTACAAAGGAATACAAAGGGGAGAATAATTTTCTTTTCACCCCAACCAAACGCCCCTTAGGCTTTTTGTTTGGGGTATAAGAGAGAATTAGTAATACCAAGAATAAGTATAATTTTTGGAACAAGCTGAAACTATTGTAAAATTATGTTTAGTTGGGTATTTGGCTAGTATCAGGTATAAGGAAAATAATGTTTGGTAGGGAATGTAGAATAATAGGAATAGAGAGTGTATTTTGTGTAAAATGATTAATATGACCTTCCTCATTTAGTTTTTTTTTTTTAATTAATGTTTCAAAATTTTGTTTAAATTTTAATTTTTATAAAAATTTTAAGTGGGAGCAAAAAAGTTAATTTTTAAATTTTAAGTGGAAGCAAAAATTTTAATTTTTAAATTTATATAAATTTTTAAAAAATTATATAAATTTTAAAATTTTAAAATTAATAAATTTTTAAAAATAAAATAAAATAAAATATTTAGATTTATTATAAAGTAAAGTTAAAAAATTTAAAATTTATAAAATAAAAAATTTAAAATTTAAAATTTATAAATTTAAATATATTTTAAAATTTAAAAGTTTTAATTTAAAAAATAAAAAGCAATAAAGTAAAAAAGGAGGGCTCTAAAAGCGTGCAAAAAAAAATAATAATAAAATAAAATAAAATAAAATTGAGTAGTTCCGGGGTTAGGGGGGAACTCTTGTTCCCCCGATACAGGGTTGTCCCGGATTTACCGTTAATGGGGAACAAGAGTTTTCCCTTGATCCCCGCTTTTTCCGATGGTGTTTGGGTACAAAGGGGGTATAACTCCTTTTGTACCCCCAACCAAATGGCTTCCTAGAATTTAGTGGTTGATTGGTTGAATAATAAAAATTTTAGAAGACCACTATAATCTCAATCGTATATTTTTTCATCTAAGGGTCAGAAACTTGGTAGCACCAATTGTTTGGTGCTATCGATAGTATTCCGGACGATATATATATATATATATATATATATATATATATATATATATAATATATATATATATATATATATATATATATAGGGTCCGACTATATACTCTTATGAGTAAAATCCTTTTGTATTCATAAATTTTCATCTCTTAGATGAAGGAATGTGCGGTTAGGATTATAGTAGTCCCTAAAATTTATACTATTTTCCCAACAACCTAGTAAACCCTAGGGGGACCACTATCATCCTAACCGCACATTCTTTCATCCAAGAATAAAAAAGTTACGAGTATAAAAGGTTTTATACTAATAAGAGTATAATAGCTCTACGCTATATATATATATATATATATATATATATATATATATATATATATATATATATATATATATATATATGTGTGTGTGTGTTGGAATACTATTAATAGTACCAAGTTATTGGTGTTATTAAGTTTTTAATCTTTAAATTACAAAATGTGTAGTTGAGATGATAGTCGTGATAGTCGGCCGCTTGGGTTTAATAGGTGGTTGGGAAATAGTAAAATCTAACGGATGAAAATGATCAAAGAAATTGATCTAATGGTAGGAAATTTGATAGCACAAATAACTTGGTACTATTAATAGTATAACAGCTCTCTCTCTCTCTCTCTCTCTCTCTCTCTCTCTCTCTCTCTCTATATATTATATATATATATATATAGCTTTAGAATTTTAAGGTAAGAAGATAATTTTGGGAGAAAAGATCTAGCGAGTGAGAACGAAGAGGATTAATACGGTGGGTGGAGAGAGATAGGAAGGTTGTCGCCTCTATTTATGGCCATTTTGAAAATAAGAATATGTAAGTATGTTTCCTGATAATTTAATTTTTTAAAAAAATTTAAATTATTTTATTTAATTTAATATAGTTTTTTAGTTTTAAATTTTTAAATATACAAACACCCTAATCTAATAGTTTAAGTTTCGGAAAAAAATAATTGTTACATTTAATGTAACAGGAGATCAAAATATTTTTTTTTTATAGCAGATATTAATTTCATATAAAATTTATGTTAAGTTAATTACATAAATTTATATAAATTTATAAAAGCGTTGTAAAGAATAATTAATACAGTAAATTTAATTAAGTTAAAAAGTTATTAAAAAAGTCACACTTTTTCGCAGAATGGAATTTGAATGAGCATTATCCTTTCTATATCAAAAATTTCTTAAAAAAAGTTTATAGTGTTTATAAGTTATAAACACTAAGAAAAAATTAATTGAAGGATAAATTTTGGTAAAATAAAAAACTTAGCTTAATTATTTATTTTGACAAATTTTGACAAAAAATAACACAATTACCTCTCTCCAAACCACTCCCTTACCAATATTTTAAAAATTGATCGAACAGCGACCAAAAATATTATTGGATCAAGAATCAATCATTTATTGAACTAATGACGTCAAAATAACATAATAAATAATTAATTATTATTTAAATTTTATTATATAAAAATTATTCTAGCATCATATTTAATTAAAAAATATTAATTTTTAAATCAAATTAAATAGATATAAATTATCTAAGTTTTATTTTTTATAAGACTAATTAATCTCTAGAAAGGGCAATAATACACTACGTCATTTTTTATATGTAATAACAAATTAAAAAAATGTTATATGTAATTAGAAAAAAATTAGTGTATTTAATTGTACTGATTTTTTGCAGTGCTTTTGTAAAAACTTGTCAAATCCTAAGATATTATTTGGTGGGAGGATAATGAGAGGAAAAGTGTGAAAATTTCGTAAAATTATGGGGGGTGGAATCAAACATACCAAATATATAGTGAAAGTTTTTTATAATTAATTAAATAGGGGCTTATATTTACCAGATACTGTATCTTATTATTGTCCTTAATCATTCAGGGATAAATTGCACATTTGGTCCTAATACTATGACACATGTGACACTCCGGTCTTCAAATTTTTATGTGTTATAATTTTTAGCTCAAAATTTTAAAATTATACTAAATTTTAATTACTTTTCAAAAATACTAATAATTGAATTAGAATTTTAAAAATTAGTTGAAAATAACTAAATATTCAAAAAATTGTCGAGAAAAAATAATGTTTGCTAATAAGAAGGGATACTAAATTTTTATGTCAAGGTGTAAATAAAAAAAGCAACAAATTAATGAGTAAAATAATTTTGAATCTTTTCGATCACTAAAAAAAATAATATTAAAAAATTATAAAATTTATTTTCTGAATATTTTAAATATTTTAGATCAAATCTAACGAAATCAATTATCGATTAAAAATTTTCAATATTAAAAACGACTAATAAATACGAAAAAATTCGTACTTATAAAAACATATATATCAGCCGCGCTCTAATAGATTTCATTTCTAGGGCTCACAACATATCTAGGTGTTTTGTTATTTAACATGTACACCATAGAGAACATTAATAATGACAACAACAAAAATAACTAGGCTTTAATGAATAAAAAATAACTGCTTTAATTACATACTATTCCCCAATCACTACAATTTAAATTCAGTTAAATTATCACATTTTAAATTTAATTTATTTGCAAATCGGTATATAATATTAAGTGCCCTATGCAATTTCTATTTCCTTCTATTGTTTAATGCATAAGACAAATTTACTTTTGAGAAAGAGATTTATCGAATTTCGTCGTTAATTATTCTCTCGCTAAATTTTAAAAGATTTGATCAAAGCAGAAATGAAAACATATGGTGACTCGTCCTTCTTCTGTTGAGATGGTTGAATCCACCGTTTATCACACGCAGCATTCAAATCTTAAAGCAGATCGAGTGAATAGTAAATCAAACTGTTCCACCGACAAATTAATAATTCTTATATACATAATTTTGTTCGTAAAAATGACCTTGATTAATAACACTATATATCTTTGATTAACTTGTCGTGTAACCAATCATCATACTAAGACTCATTTTCCGCATTGGCATCATTACATTGACTCATGTAGGCAAGACCACATCTAAGGTGGGCTCGATCACTTTAAAGTTTCCCTTTTCTTTTCTTGTGAATAAACATCCCCCTCAAGCTAGCAAAAGGAGAAGGAAACATCCCCTCACAACTACTTACACCTATGCATGCTTATTGGGGCTTTACTTGTATCATCCCTTCTTATAGGACTCAGAAGTGATCTACTTAATCATGTTCAGCTCAATATAGCAAGTGATAAATAAGCATAACCCCCTTGTGTTGACCTATAGCACAAGGTAAGAGATTAAAAAAGTGTGATACTTCTAATCAATAATGAAAGGAGTTGTTTGATGCATGCATGGTGTATTATATATATATATAAATATTCCATAGTGGTCCATCTCATCATCTCATCAAGCATTTGTTGGTAATAATTAACTACAGTTTAAACTCATTAAAATATCAACTACTCACTCGCGCTTGGTATGTCGATGAGATTAGGACTTCACACCGCATAAGTTCATAATTCAAGAGTCGTAACTTGTCTGGAGAATACCAAATATGCGCTTCAAAAGTGCGAAGCACGTAAACTCGTTAAAGTTATGATAGATACTGAATGATCCCGTAGAAAATGACCTATCGAGCTCTTCATCATCTCCAAATATTGTGTCGCTCGGATGGTTGATAATGTAGTTCGGTTTAACAAAGACATGACAAGATTGAGCTGCCCCCCTCTAAAATGGCGATCTTCAATCAATGCCAAAGCATGGATATTGACTAGAGAACTAAGCATTTGCACATGGATTAAGCTTTCAATATGAATGCACATCTCTATCAAGTTATCGTAATAGAAGACTAATAGACTTGTTAACCTAATCCAACCAAATCTCTCTACTCAAGTGCACCTTTTTCTGTGTTTGTTCATGGATGGTTTTCCCGTGTGATAAGAAATGGTGGGTCGCACAAAGTTTCACCTTGTACCCAATATAGAAACCTAACTTATTCATTGTTGAAACTTTTTCATTTAGAAGATGATAAGTTACCATTTTAGGTAGTTGCAGTGATTGTTCAGGAATTCTTTTGCTAAACTAGCTTTAGACTAATCAACTGCTATAAGAAGTCGATGCATGGTATGTATCTTCTTACCTAGATCTACGTATATAAACATAGGTACGTAGATTCATATATACATATATTCATGTGCATGTATAATTAGTTTATACTTTATATATAGAGTCCGGCTAGAATACTATCGATAGCACCAAACAAGTGGTGCTATCAAGTTTTCAGCCGTTGGATAAAAATATATGTGGCTGAAATTATACACTACAACAAAATTAGGTTATAGAGACACATGTTTGTGACACTTTTGTATAAGTGTCATATCTATATTTCATCTATATCCAAAATTAGGTTATAGGGACACATTTTTGGGACACATTACAAAAATATGTCGCTATACATCCTAGCGACGGCACATATAGCAACACTTACAATAAGTGACGGTATTTTTGTCAGCGACACTTTTTTTAGATTTTAGAAACACTTAAAAGTGTCGCTATAGCCTAATTTTGTTGTAGTGGATATAGTGGTCCCCTAAGATTTTTACTATTCAACCAACCACCTAGTAAACCCTAGGGGACCACTATAATCCCAACCGTATATTTTTTCATCCAACGAGTAAAAACTTGATAGCACCAATGACTTGGTGCTATCGATAGTATTCTAGCCTAATTCATATATTTTTACTATTTAACCAACCACCTAGTAAACCCTAGGGGACCACTATAATCCCAACCGTATATTTTTTCATCCAACGAGTAAAAACTTGATAGCACCAATGACTTGGTGCTATCGATAGTATTCTTGCCTAATTCTTATATATATATATATATATATATATATATATATATATATATATATATATAAAATTGAGCCTCTATGTTTGTAAAAGCACCAAGTTATTTGTACTTGTGAGTTTTTTGTCCTTCGATGTAGGAATGTGCGGTTATGATGATGCATGGTGGGCCCCTTGGATTTAGTGGGTGGTTGGTAAAATAGTATAATATGAGGGATAGAATTAATCAAAAAATTAGATCTAACAGTAGAAAACTTACAAGCACCAATTGCTTGGTGCATGTACAAGCACAGTAACCGAACTATATATATATATATATATATATATATATATATACCGAAAGGCTGCTATACACTTATGAGTATAAATCTTTTTGTACTCATAACTTTTTCGCCTTTGGATGAAAAAATGTGCGGTTAGAATGATAGTGGTCTCCCTAGGGTTTACGAGGTTGTTGGTAAAATAATATAAATCTTAAGAACTATTATAATCCTAACCGCACATTTCTTCATCCAAGAGATAAAAACTTATGAGTACAAAAGGATTTTACTCATAAGAGTATAGTAGCCGGACTCTCTCTCTCTCTCTCTCTCGAGAGAGAGAGAGAGAGAGAGAGCGAGAGAGAGAGAGAGAGAGAGAGAGAGAGCGGCTACTATGCTTGAACAAACACCAAGTAATTGATGTTTGTAAGTTTTCTGTCGTTAGATCTATTCTTTTGACTAATTTCATCTCTTAGATTATTTTATTTCACTAACTACTCACTTAAGTCAAGGAGCCCACTATCATCCTAACCACACATTTTTTCATCTAAGGGCTATAAACTTACCAGCACCAATGATTAAATACTTTTAAAAATAGAGTAGCTCAATTATATATATATATATATATATATAGAGTATCAAGCTTCCATGCTTTTAAAAGTATTAAGTTATTGGTGTTTATAGATTTTTAGCTCTTGGATAAAAAGATGTGTGGTTAGGATAATAATATTTTTTTTGGGTTAACTGAGTGGTTGGTAGAATAGAATGATTTAAGAGATAAAATTAGTCAGAAGGGTAGATTTAACGGTAAACAACTTACAAGCACCAATTACTTGATACTTGTACAAACATAATAGCTGGACTCTCTCTCTCTCTCTCTCTCTCTCTCTCTCTCTCTCTCTCTCTCTCTCTCTATATATATATATATATATAGCGTAGGGTTACTATATTCTTAGCCTTTGGATGAAGGGATATGTGGTTAGGATGATAATGGTCCCTCTAGGATTTAGTCCGTTGATGGTGAAATATTATAAATTAATTCTAGAGACCACTATAATCCTAACCGCACATCCCTTCATCCAAGAGCCGAAAATTTATGAGTACAAAAAAATTTTACTCATAAAAGAATAGTAGCTGGACTCTCTCTCTCTCTCTCTCTCTCTCTCTCTCTCTCCTCTCTCTCTATATATATATATATATATATATATATATATATTGTTACGACGAGCGCACAAACTAAAACGAAATCAATAGTGAATCACCATGCAAAAATAAATCTCAAAATGCATGGCAAAATAAGAACACACAGATTTTACGTGAAAAATATTTTACGGAAAAAAAATCACGAACGAAAGATGAGAGTTCCGCTGTGTGGAGAAAAAAGGGAATACAAAAGTTCAGATACATCGCTCAATCTGTCTAGAATAAAAGAAAAGAAAATAATATTCTTAACGGGTTTTTCTTAGAAGGCATTCAATTTTCGAGTCCTCCGCTTCCTTCAAAGACATCCATTTTTTTTTTTCAAAATTTTATCAAATATTGCCGTCGTACACAAAGCGATTTCTAATTTTAAGTCATATCTACCCATATATATATATATTATATATATAATATATATATATATATATATATATATATATATATATATATATATATATATATATATATATATATATATATATATATATATATATAGCTGATATAAAAATAAAGTGTTAGGATTTAATTAGATTTGTAGTTCAATTCTACTTGGATTAGGATAAATATTTAAATTTGTTAAAAATAAATTAAATAAGATTTAAATTTTTATGAGAGTAGTAATTTAATTAAACTAAAATTTAGATATTTTTTGATATAAACTATATATAAATATAGTATAGATACTATTATTTGGTGATGGTTATAGTATGAACAAGGTGTTCATAATTTTAGATGCACTAAGTGTACCAGTTCATTCAGATAGAAGTCTTTTGGGTTTTTAGAAAACGAAGAAAGGGTGAGAGAGATTTAGGAAGAGGTTCGGATTGAAACTGCTCTATGTACATAGAAGAGTCAGGTGTAATTCATAAATATTATTAGTTTCTGTTGAGAAATAAATTTATAGTATAAATTTAATTTGATATTTTTGTTACGAAATCTCAACAATCGATACTGAAGCAAATACCGGATCAACAACCGTTAGTACTGAAACAGATTACGAATTCATAAAATATGATACCGAAATGAATACCAGTTTCCCACTATAAAGTTGTAGAAGTAATGTTATTCTTATTTTTGTTTTTGTGTGGTAACCCTTGAATTTTTAAGTGTGTGCCCATATAGCAAATTTCAGGGTGCATAATTCTTCTTAATTGTGGATGGTTACATATCCAGAATCTAAATTTCTATGTGTTTTCCCCTACTGTAGGATATAATTTTGTTTCAGAAATACTATTATAAAAGCATTATATATAATAAACACCCTCCAACAACAGCAAAATAGAAAGCTTCAAACAAAAGTTTCTGCCTTTGGATTGCGAAAACATGTTCGATTACATGTAGTTGTAATTATACTGTAGTTATAACTTCATGCAAATTCAAATGCGGCGTTTCGCTTGAAACATTTGAATCCAGCTGCTATAATTGAAACTGCATGATGAGACTCAATTGCAACAGTTAAAACTATATCCAAATTTGATGTAATTTTAACATCAGTACATAATTAAAACTATATCTAAATTGACTATAGTTTTAACCGCAACAGATGAGGAGAATAACTTTAAATAAGAGATAAACTTATCTTCTTATATTGAAGATAATCTTACCACCATATATATAGTTTTAACCGCAACAGATGAGGAGAATAACTTTAAATAAGAGATAAACTTATCTTCTTATATTGAATATAATCTTACCACCATATATATATATATATATAAAGTGATAAAATTTTATAAACGAACATCTCAACTATATACAATTAAATAACTTTTTTTTTTTTTTTATTTCTAATTACAATACTTTCTCTTACATATATTCAAACAAAACATGCCATTTTATATTTTTACAAAAAGTAATGGGTTGAGTAATAGGATGTGCTAATTGATTTAGAGGCCATTTGGGCCTATATAATCATTTAAGATGAAGTCCAATTCTCCAACCCAACCCATTAATGTCTGGATGCACCAAAAAAATATAGCATAGTTAAACTATGCTATTTATATTTATTTATATATTTTTTTCAATGAAGCGTTTGGATGATTCAAAATATAATTTTTAAAAAAATATATAGTTATACTATACTCTAAGAAATAAAATAAAATAAAAATTCATTCTAATCAAAAGAAAAAAAATTCTTTTATTCTTGAACTCTCTCATTGCTAAGATATGACAAATTTTAAAATTTTAAATTTAAATTTTAAAATTTTAAAATTTGAATGTATATTCAAATTTTAAATTTAAATTTTGAATTTTGAATTTTAAATTTTAAAATTTTCATTTTAATTTCAAATTTTAAATTTTAAATTTTAAATTTTAAATTTAAAAATCCAAATTTTTTATTAAAAAAATTAAAAATTAAAAATTAAAAATTTGAAGTTTAAAATTGTAAACATCAAAATTTATTATTTTAAAATAATAAATTTAATTTCAAAATAATAAATTTTAATTTTGTAATGTAGAATTTTAAATTTAAAAATTTAAAATTTAAATTTAAATTGTATTTTTAAATTTTTTTAATTTTTAAATTTTTAGTTTTTAATTTTGAATTGTAAATTTTAAATTTTTAACTTTTAATTTCGAATAATGAAATTTTTAGTTTAAAAATTTTAAAATATAAAATTAATTTATTTTTTAAAAAAAATTTAAATTGAAAGAAATTTGGTGAAATTAAACAATACACATTCAAACAATTTAAAATTTAAAAAATTTAAAATCCTAAAATTTTCTATTTTATTTAATCAAAATCATAATAATTTATAAACTCCATGACAAATTTTTGTACTGTGCATTCAAACAAACCCTTAATATTGATTTTTTTTTTTTTTTTTTTTTTTTTTATCATCATACAAATTTACTCAAAAACACGTGCACACACGACCAAACACATACGCATTCACGAGAGATGCTATCTCTACATCCAAAATTAAGTGTAGATTTTATACCCTACTCATTCAAGCGTGGGAGCTTCTCCATCCATCATTTCTAAGTGATGAGTAAAATTCATCCGATCTTAGAATAAGTAGGGTGTAAGATGTACACCCAATTTTAAATATACACTTAGCATTTACCCGCATTCACATACACAAACACAATGCCCCCATATATGCAGGTCTATCAAACCAACAACAACATTGTGACAACCAGAGTGCTATAACAAGGCCCAACACCGCCGTCGGTGCGTGGAGGCGGACCGGCGGACGGAGGGGTAGAGGCGGAAGAGTTGGTAGGCGGAGAGGGAGGACACGACGGCCATGGCGATGGATGCGGCAATGCCGCACAAGAGGCTGCCGCCGACCTGCACGCAGAATCGCGTGTAGATGTTGCAGAGCTTCGACCACTGAAACAAGCTGACCCCCGTAAGAGCCGTCAGTGAACCCTGCAATGCCCCCATCGCCGCCAAGAACAACACGTACGTGACTCCCTGCATGAATTGAAGGGCACCATGCATGAATGTACGTTTGTTTGTTTGTTTGTTTTTTTTTTTTTAAAAAAAACCGTCCATTAATTATATCAAACTAATTAATTGAACAATAAATTACATCATTATTTAAAAAAAAAAAAAATTTAAATCTTTTAAAATATCAGAATTTTTTTAAAATATTATTAATGATTTAAAGTGTCGAAAATTATTTTGACGTAGGTTATCGGGAGACGCTTTTAAGCATCATTAACTAATTTCATATAGCTCTCTGTAAATATATCAAATAGTAAATATATCTTTATAAAATTCAACTTTTTATATTTATTAATTCAAAAGTCCTATGTTGTTCATATATGTCCCTACCGTCAATATCCGTTAGAAAAATATAGTTAGTCATATATTAAATACATAATCTTGATTAGTTAGTAAAGTAAATTTTTTTTTATTCTTTTTAGATATTTTTGAATTATTTTTATAATTAGGACTTTAGGGATATATTTGAAAAGAAAAATTTGATAATTTATATATATTCTGTTAAAAATAAACAGTAAACTAACGGTAATAAACCAAAAGAATATATATGAATAATTTTAAATATTTAAAAAAAGAAATATAAAAAGTTAAACTTTATAAAAATATATTTACGATATATTTATAGAAAATTATATAAAATTAATCCTATAAAAACATATGTCATTATAGTTATGCTAAGAAAAGTCATATATAATATAGGTGTAGCTCTTAAATGGGCCGGAGAGAATTTAGTTCTATTTAATAGCTCAATTACAGTACTTAATGATTTCGACCTGGCTCAATCTGTCTAAATATTAAATTTATTATTAGGTTTTTTATCGTTAGATCGCAATTTCATTCAATTTATCGAGCTTCTCAAATTCAACTTATTATTTTTCTGAGCCTATTATCACAGAGCAAAAAATTAAATCTATTTTAACCAATAAATAAGTAGTCAATAATATTTTCCAACACCTACACCATTAATACAATACGTGGGAATCGAACCCGCTCAACTAACTCGAATCATAAGTGCGAATCAACTAATCCAAAAATAGGTATTAATAGAAAAGTGCGTATTCATCGCACTTAAGGATTTAACCATAGTATTTAGATTTATTATTGGGTCTCTTGTTGTTAGGTCTATTATAAATCGCAGTTTCATTCAACTTATTTGAACCCGCCCAGTATAATTAATTAATTTTATAAATTTATTGTCATGAACAAAATAATAAAATAAAAATAAATATATTTTAATTAGATTTATACCATTATTTAATGGACCGGTGCACGTTCTTCTCAACCCTCTCCGTATATCACAGGCACAATTAAATGCACGATAACGAGTCAATAAAACGTGTCCACCACCACAGCAACTAGTTTCACTTTTTTACAGATGCTTAAAATTACCCAAAAATATATACCATAAATTAAATTACCAGTGGTAAAAATATACATAATTTATTGAAACTGTCCACCCTCTTAAATCGACTACCTGACTTTTCATAATTTTAATTTTACTATTCAATTTTTAAATTTATTTTAATTTAATTTAATCAATAAATTAATATCTCGAAATTTGAATATTTCATATAATTCTCACAATTATAAATTTATTAAAGTAAATAATTAATTTAAATTTTAACGTTAAAATATTATTGACTGATTCAAATCAAATAAATTTGAAAGCCTTTAAAAAATCGAGAAGATAAGTTCTGTACGTTAATAGTTCATCTAAAAGTGAAATGATATACATGTTATAGGAACATTTTTAATTTTCAGGAAAAAAATAATATGGCGAAAATATTTATAATTAACAGATATAGATATATGTCAACAATTACGTAAAAATTATAACTTGTTCATATATTTTCTTCCAAAATTAAACATTCATAAATTATAGCTTCAGTATCACCTTTTTTTTTTTTTTTTTCATTTCGATCAAAATATCATTTTATCATTAGTTTATACGCTCTAACTCACAGAAAAAGTTATAGTTTTTTTAGTGAAAAATATGCTCACAGGTTGCAAGAAATTATAATAATTAATTACCTCAAAAACATTGCAAGAAATTATATATGTAATTCACAAACTATTTGAGTGAAAAATGAGGAACGAAAATGTATAACTGGCCAAGAATTTAGAGGCCGAGGGTCTACGAACTAATTAACAAATTAATTATTATCTTTAAATAATCAAATTTTGAGTTAAACACTAACTAATTACTACAAAAACTCAAACTCAGAACATATATTGAAACATTAAGTACACATACCTGGTCTAGTAAGAAGCAAAACCATGCGATTAATCTGTTACGCGGGATCGGCTTTCTCGCGACAAATTGGAAGTAGAAACACTTGAATAGCTGGAGAAGATGATAAGCAGCTGCTGCTGAAGCTACCATGGCCAAAATCCTAGTAAATTCATGAACAAATTTAATTATGATTATATATATATATATATATATATATATATATATATATATATATGTATGTATGTATGTATGTATGTATGCATGTAACATTGATATTTCATTAGGTACTAAGAGAAACAAAAGTAACAAGTGTTTTGGAAATGGAATGGTACTTTACCATAGAGCATGTATATCCTTGGGACCTGCTGTTTTTTGCACGAAGAACACAGTTTTTGTTTGTGCATCCAAAAACATAACAAGAGCTGTTATGCAAGCTAGGACAAAGCACAATGCTCTAAGTAGTCCCTCACTCATCAATTCCTTGTTTTCCATCTCTCTCTCTCTCTCTCTCTCTCTCTCTCTCTCTCTCTATTGTTTGTAATATTGCCTCACTAGTAGGGGCAAGGCTATATATAGGAATGTCTTGGTTGATGTGGGGTTTTATTTTTGTATTAGACCGAAAATTTTATCATTAGACGTGTGTTATAGATAGGAGTGTCAACGAGCCGAACACGAGCGAGCTGGGTCCGCTCGTGTTCGGCTCGTTTAATAAACGAGCCGAACACGAGCTGGCTCGTTTAAATATCGACCTGAAAAATTCGGCTCGTTTATTAACGAGCCGAACACGAACTGGCTCGCGAATAATAAATTTGATTTTCATTCCTAGGTGTAAAGTTAAAAAAAAAATAAAAAATTAAAATTTTAATCTAATAATTAAAATTCATAAAAAATTGATAGCCTAAAATCTAAATAGTAAAGTTTATATATTATTCGAGCCGTTATCGAGCCGAACACGAGCGAGCTGATCCCAGCTCGTGTTCAGCTCGTTTATTAAACGAGCTGAAAAATTCGGCTCGTGTTCGGCTGGTTTACTAAACGAGCGATTCGATCTCGAGCTCATTTCGAACCGAACATGAGCTGGCTCGCGAACAGCGAGTTGGATTGCCACCCCTAGTTATAGAATCGTAAAGAATACTTAAAATCATGCATTGATCACGTGTGTGATTTGAAGGTTTTAGATTTAGTGTGTAGTTAAGAATTCTGTATAGATAATATATACTTGACGAAATTTACGTAGATTATCTTAATTTTCTTCGACTTTGGCATATGAGAGTAGTACTCTTTCTGACTTAAAAAATACAAAGTTTTTTTAAAAAAAAAAATATGCATGCATTAAATTTATACAATTTCGGTCCTCTAATATCTTTCTGTAACGTTCTATTGAATGTTACGTATATTGAATGTGTGATTACAAGTATATTCATTGATTACTCTGCGCAATTTTTTTGTTTATATATGAATTAAATATGATGAATTAGGTGATGACACATGCTATCTCTCTCTCTCTCTCTCTCTACTCATGTACTCAATTTTTATGGTGATAGTACTGTTTCGAATTGAAATAATATGTAGCTGAATTATTTAAAAGTGTTTCAGAAAAAAAAAAAAAAGTAATTGTTTTTGTAGGTGGAGCAATTTATTATTACATAATCACCTTAAATTTGGGAGAAGTAAAATTTTTTACTTTTATGTCAATATGGAATAGAAGATCATTCCAAATTATCCATCTTACTTGGAGAGTAAATTTTTATTAAATTGTCACAAATTTAAAGCAATGAAAGGGGATTGAGTAAATATATATATATATATATATATATATATATATATATATATATATATATATATATATGGATACATGATTCACATTGAACATTCATAGCCTAATTTATCAGATTGAAAATGTTAGTTAGTTGTACACAAAAGCAGATGAAAAGGGGGAAATTATAAAGCAAGGGAATATGCCCATGAGCATTAATCATTGAAATTTCTTTAATTTATACCTATACATATATGAGCAATACTACTGGCATGTACACTTCAAAATAGGGTATATATTTTGTACTCTTTACATTTAAGAACTATAAATTTACTGTATGTGGGATTAACTCTTTTTTTTTTTTTTTTTTTTTTTTTTTTTTTACTAAAATCTATTTAGATTTCTATGAATCCTAGGATCGAGAGTGTAATTAAAATGTAAATCTCTTTTGGAATGTATAAATAGTATTTTCTTACATAAGCATATTATTATCATTATCCATATTCACTACAACAAAATTAGGTTATAGGAACACATCTTTGTGACACTTTTTCATCTATATCCAAAATTGAGTTATATGGATATATTTTTAGGTTACATTATAATAATGTGTCACTATACATCCTAACGACTGCACATATAGCGACACTAATTATAAGTGCCGGTATTTTTGATAGTGACACTTTTTTAAAATTTTAGAAACACTTAAAAGTATCATTTTGTTGTAGTGGTCAACTTAGAATTGTTTTAAGATATATATATATATATATATATATATATATATATATATATATATATATATATATATATATATATTTTTGTGCATTTCAACTAGCTAGAGGATGTACTAATTAATAAGCTGGATTAGAAGAGTCAATCCAATGTATTCAGCTCACTGTGAGAATAATTTTTTTTAAAATTGTCAAAATTTTAAATTAATAGAAGTAAATTAAGTAGAAAAAGAAAATTTGTGAGGGGCATGGTTCAGATTGAACATTCATAAAATGGTTTGTTAGTAAATTTTGTATTGAATTTGAATTCTGTTATGTCCCTTCTATATGAATGTTCTAGTTTTATCCTGATTGTACACTCCAAATGAAGTTTAAGATATAGGATTAATTTTCAACAAATTTTTATGAAAGTATCAAATAATAAATTAGTTTCTATAAAACTTAAGTTATCACTTAAGTTATCAGATTTATTCTCTTAAAATCTTTCTGATTTACAAATATATTTATGTCATTTGATTCATCGTTAATTTTTTAATGAATGATGCGTAAAATGACTATTTTATATTTACAAAATTTGTCATTACAAAAAATTATTTTTGTTTCTCTCTCTCTTCTTGCCTGCGCCCTCTGCTTCGACGAAGAATATTGAAATACAAATTATATATATATATATATATAGAATTAGGCTAGAATACTATCGATAGTACCAAGCCATTGGTGCTATCAAGTTTTTAGCCGTTGGATGAAAAAATATGCGGTTGGGATTATAGTGGGCCCCTAGGGTTTACTAGGTGGTTGGTTGAATAGTAAAAATCTTAGGGGACCACTATAATCCCAACCGCATATCTTTTCATCCAACGGCTGAAAACTTGATAGCACCAATTGTTTGGTGCTATCGATAGTATTCTAGCCGGACTCTATATATATATATATATATATATATATATATATATAAAATTAGGCTAGAATACTATCAATAACACCAAATCACTGGTGCTATCAAGTTTTTAGTCGTTGGATGAAAAAATATGCGGTTGGAATTATAGTGGTTCCCTAGGATTTACTAGGTGTTTGGTTGAATAATAAAAATCTTAGGAGACCACTATAATCCCAACCGCATATCTTTTCATCCAACGGCTGAAAACTTGATAGCATCAATTATTTGGTGCTATCGATAATATTCTAGCTTGACTATATATATAATATATATATATATATATATATAATATATATATATATATATATATATATAAAATAAAAAAATCAGTTTACTGTTTAGTTAACTGTTAACTTTTTTTTTTTTTACTAATAGTTATCTAAAATTTGATAACACAAAAATATATTTGCAGATTGGAAAGATAAATATTATAAGTTGAATTTTATTCCTAAGTCGTATATATCTTCATTTTAAAATTTACAAAATCTTTCAAAGTTTTAACTTATAAAAAAAAAAAAAAAAAAAAGTTGATGAGACAAGGGCCAAAAATTGGCTTCGGATGAAGTGCAAAATTTGTACTCATTTTTAGAGTAGTGCATGTACAGGTTACTTCTAAACACTTAACACATCGTTTGGTAACGGGGATAGGAAAGGATAACCCCTTTATCCCCAGTTTAATATTCAAACAGGATTAAGGGCAATGGGAATTGTAAAACCTCATCATTATCCTTATTCCGGTATAAATTGGGAATACCAATTCCCAACCTGAGGCGGAATAAGGCAGAATTGCACTTTGCACGAGAATCGAGGAAACCCATGGGTACAGAGCTCTCTCTCTCTCTCTCTTACGTGGGTTCCATTCTTTTTTTTTTTCTTTTTTTTCCTTTCTTTTGCATACTAATAAAAATTAGTTTTTTTATTTTTTTAAATTAGAATTTTTAAATTTTAAAAGATATTTAAATTTTTAAATTTTAAATTTTAAAATTTTTTATTTTAAAATTTTTTATTTTTTAACTTAATTTTTAATAAATCTAAAAATTAAAATTTTATTTCATTTCTGAAAAAAAAATTATTAATTTTAAATTTTTAAAATTTATACAATTATTTTATAAATTTTTTAAAATTTATATAAATTTAAAAATTAAAATTTTTACTCTCACTTATTAAAATTTAAAAATTAATTTTTATTTACTCTCACTTAAAATTTTTACTCCCACTTAAACTTTAATTTTTATTATGTATTTTTTTAAATTTATATAAATTTAAAAATTAAAATTTTTATTCCTACTTAAATTTTAATTTAAAGAGCAAAATAGTCAAAACACATAATTATCCCCTCTCAATTTTTCTTATTCCTCTATATCCAACTAAACACAATTTTTTCTTTTTCTTCTTATTTTTCTTATTCCTATATAATTTACCAAACATAATTTTCTTTAAACCCGGTATAACTCTTAAACCGAAGCAAACGCAACTTTACACTAGTTCCTGCTAAAACCATAACTTATACCTATCCCCGGTATAACTAAATTTTTCTTATCCCCGAACCAAATGCAGCCTTACTGTTGTTGTAGTGATTTTTTAAAATGTAAAAATTATCTTTCAAATCTTTTAAGTTATTGGATTGGAAATGGTTAGATTTGTTCCTTTCTATTTCTTTTCTTTTTTTTCTTTTTTTGTAAGGAGTTATTTTTTTATTGGAAATGGTTAGATTTGTTTCTTTCTATTTCTTTTCTTTTTTCTTTTTTTAGGGAGTTATTTTTTTAGTTATGCATCTCTTTCGCCTTTTTATTATTTTGTATTCATGATTATCCACCATCCATATTACTGTGATGTGATAACCAAGCAAACGCTTTCCTTGTCATTGTCCCTTCAGTTTTGGATATTAAAATAAATTATTTATTAATAAATATTACAAAACTTGTTTTATTTTATTTATAGTTATACTTAGTTGTTTGAATAAGACACACCTACAAAAATAATTTATTTTATTTATAAAAATCGACTTAAAAGAATTTTTTTTATAAATAATTTTATTTTATATTATAATTTTAAAAATAATTCTTTTAAAAATAAAATTATAAAAATAGATTTTTATATTAATCGCTTTTAAAAACGGTGAATAATTTACCGCATATAGAATGCGGTGAACCATTCACCGCTATTAAATAAAACTCATTAATTTTTTTAAGTAATTTATTTTTTAAATTTAATTTAATTTTACTTTAAATTTATTTTTTAATTAATTTATTTTTATAATTTGATTTTTTTTATGTTTTTTTAATTTGAGATAATCTGAAAAAATAAAAAAATATATGGAATGATATATTAATATTTAATAAATAAAAAATAAGATTATTCGTTAGATGTAATTATTAGTGATATATTTTTTTTATTCATTTTAGGATTTCATCTGCAAATTTATATCCACTTTTATATAAAACATAGATATTATATTAAATTTAAAATTTTAAAATATAAATTCAAATATAGCATCAAATATTTATAATTTATTATATAATATAAATCCATATCTGAATTCAAATCCGTCGGTTTTCATTTTTTATATCCGTATTCAAAATTTTATCAGAAAGCGTTTCATGCTGTAATGAACTAAGAAAGCGGTGAATCATTCACCGCATTTAGAATACATTATCCGTCTAGATTTATTTTTACAAATAAATTTTTTATAGATCTAATTTTACAATAAAAATAGTTGGGATTATTAATTTTGTAAATAACCTGACTTAAAGGCCAAATACATATATAATATATTATTATGAAAATCTAATCACAATTTTCATCTTAAATAACATACTATCTGTTTTGTTCATAATTTTTTTAAAATAAACTCAGCTAAATATATAAGATAATTAAATTTTAAATTTAAAACCCTCAATATATATAAGTACGTCATCTAATTTTTTTGTCACTTTCGTTAGAAACGGTCAGTAGTGCCGTGAGACATGCAAAATAATAAATTCAGATGTACTGGACCAATAACTTTTCTTAAAAACAGTGAGACTGGGAGGATGATGAACATATATATATATATATATATATATATATATATATATATATATATATATATATACTTTACTACTGTAAAATACAGGGCTCAATTATATTTATTTGTACTGTATTTTAGTATTATTTTTATTTATTATATTGTACATTTTTTCAAAAAATTTATTGAATTATCATATTTTATCAATTTCTACATTTTATTTTAAATTTTTTCATCTTATATTATTTTCTCACCAATTTCTTAACCACTACGTACGGTTAATAAATCTATTATTTTAGACAAAATTTCTATCAAATTATATTAAATTATTTTTATTATTATTTTTTGTGTCAAAATAAGTTGAATATATCCTTTGACAATTTTAGTAAATACTTTTTAATAATTTTTATATAAAATTATAAGCTTTTTTGCTTATAAAGTTGGAATTAAAAAAAATAATTAAGTGGTACAGTGTAACAAATAAAAAAAATAAAATAAAGTATAATATTATATATTTATATTGTATAATTAAATTCAAATAAAATCACATCAAATCCAATTAGATATCTGTCTCTCTCAATCATCTTTAGAATGTTCAATCCCTAAATACTAAACACTATACTTTTCAAAGCATAAATTCTTTTATAATAAAATATTTAATTTGACGGACAGTTTTATTATTAAGACATAATTTATAATTTATAATGTTGAAATCATTTAAAAAATAAATTTTATAAACTTTTTTAAGACATAATTTATAATTTATAATGTTGAAATCATTTAAAAATTAAATTTTATAAACTTTTTTAATATCATTTACTAAATGATCAGAGATTTCAAAAATAAATATTTTGACAAACGGTGTGATATTGTATAGAACAATCTAAATTATGTAAAATTTTAATAAAAAATTCTACTTAATTATCATCATCAAAAAATATGTATATATATATATGTATATATATATATATATATATATATATATATATATATATATATATATATATATAATATATATATATATATATATATATATATATATCATTTAAAATTTAACTCTTTTATCCATGCATATTTTTATAAAATTTTTATTTTTAGTTATTTATTTTGAAACTATACTAGGTAAATGACGACATAAATTTTTTTTTTTAAAATAATTTTTAGATAATTTCAACCCAATAGATAATATTTAACGGATTCGATCGCCAAATCGAACTTCGAATCATCGAAAACAACTAAAAATTTTAATTTAATTAAATGCACTTTCCTAATTTAAATTTGTAACATAAATACTTTAGGAGAAAACAACAGCTTTAAAAAAAGGGCATGAATTTTTAGTTGCTTATTTAAATTATTGATGATGCTACTTGAAATCTCACCGAAAAAAAAAGGACATGAATTTATAACATAAACGGTTTACAAGAAAACAATAATTTTAAAATAACGACTAAATAAACATACGAAAAATAAATTTATTATTTTTGATATATTTTACAACGAATCAAAAACATCATAAATATCGATCATTCCCAATTGACATTTAAAATTCGTATAAAAATGAACCAATTTTACATTAAAAAAAAAAAGATAATTGCTAGAGTAATATCTAAACATGAGCTCGAACCCATATTTGGAATTGAAAAAAAATAAATAAATCAAGCTATTTAGGTAATGTAGCATGTTCAAACAAAAAGACACAAAAAAAAATGATAAAAAAAATAAAGACAAGTACCGGACTATAAATTAGTAATAAAGTGGTCGGTGAATTGTCGGTTTTGAAAAATACTTTTTGTACGTTTTAAAAAAGATGTACAAAAAAAAAAAAATCAATTTTAATCTTATTTATTTTAAAATAAAATAAATTTTATTAATCATATTAATATTCTAAATATAATGTATATAAATATATTTTTTTTATTATAAATTACAACTTCAAAGTATGTGATTCTTAAGATTTTCTATAATATAAAATTGATGTTTTTAGCCGCCACATTATCAAACTTGGTGTTTGTGTGGTTTGTTGAAAATTGTAATTCAAATTTTAAAGTGATAAAAAATTTGATTAAATATTAAGTTTACCATATCCCAAATTTGATAGAATTAAAATATTAATTATCAGCTGATTTTCATTAATTTGTTCTTAATTAATTAATTAATTTCTTTTATTTTTTTAGTATCATAAATTAATGATGATCCTATTTAAATGGTGGATGGTACCAATGGAGTTTTCAAAAAATAAAGATGAGCCATCTTCCATTCTAGAAGGAGTTGGTAAAAGCTGCCCTCTTTAATGTTGGGTTCCTCCCTTCCTTAATGCTGTTCCAGTGTCCTATCCAGACAATCAGTTAACCAATCTAATTTTTTCACAAAATTTTCAGAAAAGTTCAATGATTTTTTTTTTTTTTTTTTTTTTTTTTTGAAAAATATAGCGCGTTATCCGCTTCATTCAATCGGTAGTTAAACTAAGCACAATAAATAAGACAGCTAGATCTTAGAATAGAAAAAAATAATATAATAATAATAATAGTAATGAATGCTGCTCCACAGGTCCGTCCACTACGCAAGCTCACTGCTACC
>CM054949.1:2425589-2461169 GCA_029168755.2 Tillandsia fasciculata
TTAGGGTTTAGGGTTTTTAGGGTTTAGGGTATATTTGAAAGGGCAAAATAGTAATTACACACAGATAACGGCAGTGCCAAACGGTACCACTAACAGAGTTTAACTTCAGGGAGATTTTGGAAAGAAGTTGGAACGTAAGCAAGGGTAGTTTTTAAATGTAGCCTTCTTCCTAAGAGGGAGTAAATGCTGAAAACAGGGAAATTTTTAGGATTATATAGAAATTGCCCCTAATATATATATATATATTATATATATATATAGCTTTACTACTGTAAAATACAGGGCTCAATTATATTTATTTGTACTGTATTTTAGTATTATTTTTATTTATTATATTGTATATTTTTTCAAAAAATTTATTGAATTATTATATTTTATCAATTTCTATATTTTAGTTTAAATTTTTTTATATTATATTCAGTTTCTTAACACCATCTCTTAACTACTACATATGGGTTCAATAAATCCTTGTTTTAGACAAAAGTTCTTCTCTCAATTATATTAATTATTTTTTTATTATATTTTTGTGTCAAAATAAGTGGAATATATCTTTTGACAATTTTAGTAAATACTTTTTAATAATTTTTATATAAAATTATAAGCTATTTTTGCTTATAACGTTGGAATTAAAAATAATAATTAAGTGGTACAGTATAACAAATAAAAAAAATAAAATAAAGTATAATATTATATTTATATGTATAAATTAAATCAAATAAAATCACATCAAATCAATTAGATATCTGTCTCGCTCAATCATCTTTAGAATGTTCAATCCCTAAATACAAACACTATACTTTTCAAAGCATAAATTTTTTTGATAAATAAAATATTTGATTTGACGGACATTTTATTATTAAGACATAATTTATAATTTATAATGTTGAAATCATTTAAAAATTAAGTTTTATAATTTTTTTAATATTATTTGCTAAATGATAAGAAATTTTAAAAATAAATATTTTAATAGACGGTGTGATATTGTACAGAATAGTTTAAACTATGTAAAATTTTAATAAAAAATTAGATAATTTCAACCCTATAGATAATATTTAACGAATTTGATCGCCAAATCGAACGTCGAATCATCGAAAACAACTAAAAATTTTAATTTAATTAAATGCACTTTCCTAATTTAAATTTGTAACATAAATACTTTAGGAGAAAACAACAGCTATAAAAAAAGGGCATGAATTTTTAGTTGCTTATTTAAATTATTGATGATGCTACTTGAAATCTCACCGAAAAAAAAAGGACATGAATTTATAACATAAATGGTTTACGAGAAAATAATAATTTTAAAATAACGACTAAATAAATATACGAAAAATAAATTTTCACACTGAGAAAATAATTTTTGATATATTTTACAACGAATCAAATACATCATAAACATCGATCATTCCCAATTGACATTTAAAATTCGTATAAAAATGAACCAATTTCACACAAAAAAAAAAAAAAAAAGAAAAAAGATAATTGCTAGAGTAATATCTAAACATGAGCTCGAACCCATATTTGGAATTGAAAAAAAAAATAAATAAATAAATCAAGCTATTAGGTAATGTAGCATGTTCAAACAAAAAGACAAAAAAAAAAATGATAAAAAAAATAAAGACAAGTACCGGACTATAAATTAGTAATAAAGCGGTCGGTGAATGTCGGTTTGAAACATGCTTTTTGTACGTTTAAAAAAATGTACAAAAAAAAAAAAAAATTTATCAATTTTAATTTTATTTATTTTAAAATAAAATAAATTTTATTAATCATATTAATATTCTAAATATAATGTATATAAATATATATTTTTTTATTATAAATTACAACTTCAAAGTATGTGATTCTTAAGATTTCTATAATATAAAAATTGATGTTTTTTTAGCCGCCACATTATCAACCTTGGTGTTTGTGTGCGTTTGTTGAAAATTGTAATTCAAATTTTAAAGTGATAAAAAATTTGATTAAATGTTAAGTTTACCGTATCCCAAATTTGATAGAATTAAAATATTAATTATCAGCTGATTTTCATTAATTTGTTCTTAATTAATTAATTAATTAATTAATTTTTTTTTAGTATCATAAATTAATGATGATCCTATTTAAATGGTGGATGGTACCAATGGAGTTTTCAAAAAATAAAATGAAACAATCTCCATTCCATTCTAGAAGGAGTTGGTAAAAGCTGCCCTCTTTAATGTTGGGTTCCTCCCTTCCTTAATGCTGTTCCAGTGTCCTATCCAGACAATCAGTTAACCAATCTAATTTTTTCACATAATTTTTCAGAAAAGTTCAATGATCATTTTTTTTTTTTTTTTTTTTTAATATAGCGCGCTATCCGCTTCATTCAATTAGTAGCTAAACTAAGCACAATAAATAAGACAGCTAGATCTCTAGAATAGAAAAATAATAATATTAATAATAGTAATGAATGCAGATGTGCTCCACAGGTCCGTCCACTACGCAAGCTCACTGCTAACCCTCGAAACCCCGCGGAGTGAATCGGAGTTAGACTGCTAAAAGATGATTTTATTTTTAATTTTTTCAAATACCCATCAATTAGCAGAAAGGTAGATAAGAACCGAAACAGAATCCGAAGGTCTAACTCTACACGCTTCGATGATCATTATATGTGGAATCTTCTTAATTACTCTCGTATAATATTTTCTAATTTTGCTGTAACACTATTCAAACAATTTTCTATTGATAACACTACACTTTGCAAGTGGGCTCAGCAGGTCATGTGGAATAGCCATAGATTAGAAGTGTAATTAATGAGTCAATAATGTGTCCTTTTCAACATTTAAAGTGCCTTTATGATTTTCAAAATTTAAAAAATTAATCAATTTTTTATGTACATTATATTGAGGGATAATTGTATATTGCTTTTTGTAAAAATATTAAAAAATAAATATATTTTTATAAAACTTACGTTATTATCATATTTATTATTCCTCTAAAATTCTCTTTCGATGTAAATATATTTTTTTTATTATCAAAATTTAGATAATTGTAAGTTAAAAAAAAAAAAAAAAAAAAAAAAAAAAAAAAGAAAAAAAAAGCTAACCATAGTTAGATAAGGAGTAAAATAATATTGTTACCATATATATATATATATATATATATATATCTATATATATATATATATATATATATATATATATTTACAAATAAAAAAAAAAAGGGGGCATTCATGGAATGTAAGATCCAATACCTTTAAACCTTCTACCACATACAAATTAAGGATAATATCTTATATACTTTTAATACTTAAAAAAAATATCTATTTTTTTTAATTCCTAATATACTTTTTATATATTTTTTGGTTATTTAAAAATATTCTTAATGTTAGTACGAATTAAATTCGAGTTAAAAAAAATTAAAAAAATTATTTTATCCTTAACTTAAGGCAAATAAAAAAAAATGATGATAATAAAAGAATATATATTTAAAAAAGTAAAAAAATTAAAATACTTTTATTGTCCCTAACTCAAAAGCAAATAAGAAAAATTAGTTACGATAGAATAGTATATTTGAAAGTACAAAATAATAATTTTACAGAGATAATAATAGTTGCTAATATAGTTTACTAACAGAATTTAACACTAAAAATATATTAGAAAGAATTTTAAACATTAATAAAAAATATAATTTTAATATTAGTATTTTAAAAGGAGTAAATAAGAAAGTCAAAAAAATTGTTCAGAAATATAAAAGTAATTGCTCCTAAAAAATTATTACTATTTCTCCGACAAGCTTTGCACGTGTAAGGAAAAAAAAAGGAAAAAAGAAAAAGTAAAATCACTTCCGCAGAAAATTCAATCGGTTCATAAACTCATCTATCATGGACCAATTGTTAGGTTCCATAAATAAATTGGCTCTCACACTACTCCTTCAAACGTTCAGGAAGCAAACCCACTTGTAACATCTCTATAAATGCGAAAACCATGGAAATCTCTATACAAGTGGATGCATATAAAAATGTAACTTATGTTCAATCACTTATCAAATATGACACGTGTCCACTAGGATTTATGTGTCACATTATGGCACTGAGGATCAGCAATAAAGAGGGATGCTAGGTGTACACCACTTTAGGGGTGTACATCCTACACCCTACCTCATTCTGGAATGGGTATTATTTCACTCGTCACATCGAGTGACGAGTGAAATTCACCCCATCCCATTCTGGGGTGGGGTGTAAGATATACATATATAGAGAGAGAGAGAGACATTTCAGCTTGAAATACTATCTATAATATTAATTAGGTACTATCAAATTTCTAATCCTTAAATAAAAGAATGTACCGGTAGAATTATAGTAGTTTTCTAAAATTTTTCCTATTCAACTAATCACTCACTAAACTTTATGAAACCACTATCATCCTAGCTGCACATCCTTTAATTCAAGGGCTAAAAAATTAGTAGCAGCAATTGCTTGGTGTTATCGATAGTATTACAGCCTAGTTCTATATGAGTCCGGCTGGAATACTATCGATAGCACCAAGCAATTGGTGCTACCAAATGCGGTTGGAATTATAGTGCTCTCCTAAAATTTTTACTATTCAACCAATCACCCACTAAATCCTAGGAGACCACTGTCATCCTAACCGCACATCTCTTAATCTAAGGGCTAAAGAATTAATAGCACCAATAACTTGGTGCTATCGATAGTATTCCAGCCTCTATATATATATATATATATTCCGGCTACTATGATGCTGATAGCATCAAGTACTTGGTACTATCAAGTTTTCCACCGACTATTAGATCATACTATCCAACCAATAACCCTTTAAATTTTAGAGGATCACTATCATCCTAACCACACAATTTTTTATCCAGGAGTTGAAAACTTAATAGCACCAATGCTTTGGTATTATTAATAGTATAGTAGCCTAGTTATATAACTAGGCTACTATACTATTAATAACACCAAATCATTGATACTGTCATTGGTGCTATTAGATTTTTAACCCTTAGTTGGAAAGATAAACAATTAGGATGATAGCGGGCCCCTAAGATTTAGTAGGTGGTTGGAGAGAGAGAAAGAGAGAGAGAGTCCGACTACTGTGCTTGTACAAGCACCAAGCAATTGGTGCTTGTAAGTTTTCTACCGTTAGATCTAATCATTTGATTAATTCTATCCCTTAGATCATACTATTTCACCAATCACCCACTAAACCTAAGGGGTCCACCATCATCCTAACCGCACATTCCTACATCCAAGGAAAAAAAAACTCACAAACACAAATAATTTGATGCTTTTACAAGTATAAGAGCTCAATTATATATATATATATATATATATATATATATATATATATATATATATATGATGCTTATAAATTTTTGGTCCTTGGATGTAGAAATGTGTATTTAAGATTATAGTGATTCTCTAGGATCTAGTAGGATTGGTAGAATAATATGATTTAAGAAATAAAATTAATCTAACAGTGAAAAACTTGATACTTTTACAAGCATCATATCCAAACTTGATATTTTTACAAGCATCATATCCAAATATTTTATATATATAATAATATAATATATATATATATATATATATAGAGAGAGAGAGAGAGAGAGAGAGAGAGAGAGAGTGTGCGCGCGTTCGGCTATTATACTATCAATAGCACAAAGTAGTTGGTGCCACCAAGTTCTCCACCATTAGATCTAGCCCTTTAGATTATCTATTTTTCCAACGACCCACTAAATTTAAAAAACCTACTATCATCCTAACCACACATCTCCTCATCCAAGTGTGTGTGTATATATATATATATATATATATATATATATATATATATATATAGAGAGAGAGAGAGAGAGAGAGAGAGAGAGAGAGAGAGTGTTCGTCATGGTATTTTTAAAAATAGATTGGTACTTATAATTTATTTTATTTTTTTATCAATTTCATCTCTTAAATCATGCTATTTTATCAACCACCCACTAAATTCTAAAAGAACCACTATTATTTTAACTCTACAAATTTTTTATCCAAAAATTAAAAATCTACAAATACTTATTAATTGGTGCTTTTATACAAAAATAAATTCAATTCTATACAAGTCCGATCATTGTGCTTTTAAAAATACCATGTGTTTGGTACTTACTAATTTTGTTATTAAATTTATTTATTTATTTTTGACCAATTCAACGCTTCCGCGTGTTCGTGTTGGATCCATTCATCACCATGAATTATCATGGCAATTGGTCCCAACCTTTTTTTTTGTGTGTGCATGTGTGTGTGTGTGTGTGTGTGTAGATTAATTAATCGGGCCCAAATGATGGTAGGGGGTTGTGCAATAACTGTGATGTCATTAAATCTATTTACTGTTGCATTTTTATCAGCCTCAATTACTGCTATTCATTTTAAGTTATTCAAATTCTAAACTTGAATTTTACCTATGTTTCAAAATAGGACAAAATATTGGGACATGTAACATGGGTTTTCTAACTGTTGATTAATAAAAAGTAAAAATATTATTTTATTCTTTTAACTGGTTAAAAAATAACTTCATCTGTATTTTTATAATTAAACCTCACAAAATTTAATTTTTTTTTTGATTGATATCTGTTTCACAAATTTAAACATTAATTTTGTATTAATTTAAAAAAAATTAAAATTATAATTTAGGTATTAATTTATATTAATATTTAAAAAAAAATTGAATATAGATAAATATTCAAATTTCACATATTTAATATATTTTTAAAAATTAAAATTTCTCTAATTTAAATATTATTTAATTCAATATATTTAAATTTTATAATCTTCCAAAAAAATAAAAACTCTCACATTTAGATTAGTTTCATTTTTTGATTTATTTACAGCTTCATTTTAAGTACTTAATAACTAATACATCTCTCAAAGTAACCTGCTATTACATGTCACAACTAAATAAAAATTAAATCTAAACCATTGAATTAGAATGAATGAATAGTATCAAAAAATAAAAAATATAGAAGCATTGCTCTTTTAACTATAGCTACATAAATAACAAATTAGCGAATAGTTTATTCAATCAATATAATTCCTTGAGATACTATACTATAAATAGTAAGTGAATAATATTTACTATATATTTTTGAAATTTTAGATCCATACTTGTACGACCTCCAAATAATAAACCCTATATATTCAAAAAAATTAAACGTCAATAATAATAATTACAATTCCTCTACTACCTATACATAGTAGCTAAGTTGTAATAAACATCATCTTCACATTTCAATAAAGTTGCATCTAAATTTATTTCCTGTAGTTTCCGCGAAATAATTGTAGCATAAGATCAAATTTAGAGCAACTAAAATCATTGGCAGATAATTAAAATGAAAGTGATTAGTGCAATGATGACGTTTTCTGTAACCTCAGCCTTAGTTAGATTTTGACTGTTTTTCTATAGATGCTTTGATGCACTCAAAAATAGATTTGCGAAACTAATAATATTCAATTTCTAAGTAATTATCATCTATTCAACATCTTACTATGGAAAACAACTGACAAATACTAACCAACCTTTCATCAGAATAATAAATACCTCTACTAGAAATCAAGTAGCTCGAGTCATAAATTGCAACGAAATCATGTTCCTGGAGCAAACTAGTTTTTAATGCACTAATAATATAAAGGGGCCCCAGTGGAGGTTTTAGGAATCTGCGACTAAACAGTGGCATGAGAGAGCTTTTATGTATATCACCACAAGATAGTCGGGAATCGTACTAATGTTTCAGCTGGTTTTTATTTTTCCATTCCATAAATAGGGGCGAAAACGGTTATAAAAAATGTGAATATATATCGTCTGATGGAGCATTCAAAAAGCATAATCAATTTTGGTAAAGAAAGAATCTAATTTCATCTTAATCCGAGTCTGAGATTCATGTACCTCAACAGCTTCATCGCGCTGCAATAATCTGTTGTTCGCTTGCGATCTCATGTGACTCCGGTTCTTTCACCCTACCACAATCAAATTCACGAATTCTCTGATATACTTTATGAAGCTGTTTAGTGCAGAAATCGGAGGATGTGCAGGGTCCGCACATAAAGTATATGACGTTCCCCAAAGGCCTTATATACACACCGTCTTCACGAAGCTGTTGAACAAGAGAGCTCGCATAGAGGGATGCGTATCTGGAAGAGAGAGATTCATTAATAGGTTAACAGAGGATATATGCATAATCAAAATGCTAGTATGGAGAAGCAATCTAATAAAGAACACTATGTACCATAAAAAGGAAATAACATACAGACTCTTCCTGACTATTTCGCTATGTGGTACCTAAACTTCGAAGGTTTTAATTTTAATACCTATCCTCCCATTATTTTTAGTTTTGTTATCTCTTTGATCAATCTTAATGGTGTTTGTAGCTTTTATGGAGTTTAATGTTACTTGGCACAGTAGTTTGAAAAAAATGTTCTGACAACATAATCTGACAGAAAGGTGCCGAAATGAAAAATAATGAAACGTGAGGCATGGAAATCAGAACTTAAAATTTCACAATGAGTTATAGTTAGGGTAATGTCTGTATGTTTTCCAGTTGGGACGACAACAAAAAATAATTCGAAGCACAGCCTGTTTCAGTAGCACCAGTTTTTCATATCTTATATAACTCAACTATGACAAAAGATAGCAAAATAGAAACGACTAAAGTGATCATAGCTTTCTAGCTGTTTGACGCAGACGTGGAAGAAATACAACCATATGAATTCCAATCATTAGCGTGCGTTTCTAGAACATGAAGATTCATGAAGTAGACTAGATCTGCACGCCATTCACTAACTAGTAAATGACAGTGTGCCAAATAACTAATCATTTATTACTACTGACAGAAAGGAGTTTAAAAAATTCAGAAAATAATTTGACAACTAATCAACTTATTTCATGCCCGGTTCGATCTTTGCCACTGGTAAACCTAATGTTCTAATAACCTATCTTGTTATCTATTTTGTAAGATGATATATAAGGTAGAAAATTTGAAGAAGAAAACACATACCCAGCATCAGAACCTTCAGATTTGAGCTCAACAGCACAAAGAGTTCCAAGCGCTATTACTCTTTTTATGTTGGGAAGGGCTGATATCTTGTGCACAAGTTTCAAATCCCACAACTGCAAAAATATTTACCATGTAATAACGCATCAAAGAAAGACAAATATCATGAACAAATCATAATTGTTCAACTAAATCAGACCATATTAGTAGGTTTCCACAAATCACACACCTCATTTAGTCTCTTTCCTTCACAGTCAAGGTTAGGGTTTGTGGAAGAATCTCTGAACCACTGAATGGCTTTTGCAGCCGAAGTACAGCCCATAGCATGAGCAGTATAAGAATGTCCATGTAAGAGAGCCATAAGCTGAATTAAGACAATCGAAAGAATTATACAGCCATTACCAATATAGACACTAATACATGCTTTCGACTTTGGAAAAAAGAGCTCCTCAGAGCTTAATAACCTGTATTAGATACCTTTGAATCACCTCTAAAAGATTCAAAAACAGCTTCTGTTGTTAAAGTTGCGGCTAATGGTATAACTCCTCCAGTCATCAGTTTGGCATAGCATGCGATATCTGGTAGGCAACCTAGCAGTTCAGCAGCAGACTAAAAGAAAAGCAAAGAAACATCAAACACATGGAAACATGCAGAAAAGTAAAGATGCTTATATTAGAAATGAAGTATTTTCACCTCTCGGCCCAGACGCCAAAATCCTGTGAACACTTCATCAAATATGACAGGGATTTTACGATTTTGGCACTCCTTAACAAGGATCCGTTGGAAAAGAGGATCGATCATACTCATTCCACCTGCGCCTTGTACGACTGAAAAAACAATGAGTTTCTTTACTTTGTATGTCGGCCTATTCTTTTTTTAAAAAATATAAGGGAAAATGGTTGCAGACAAAGGCTCATATCCAAGAAAAGTCAATTGACAAGAAAGAAAAAAAAATACACAATAATTAGGCTCATATCCACTTGGATGATAAACAAAATGGAAACTATAAGAGACATTCACTTGCCAGGTTCGACAATTAGAGCTCCAATATGTGTTGACGGACTCAACTCTGAATGTTTTGACAACTGCTCTGATATGTACTCCGAGTAGATACGAGCGATAGATAAAGAGTCTCTACATTGTGAGAACACATCATCAAGTGAACTGAATCCTGTAAGAAAATAACAGTTACAAAATGGAATGTATAAGCTGCAGTGAAATTTGCTGCATGAAATACCAGATACTAACTCAAATTTTCGGGCTTCAGTTGATTAGACTGCAAAGAATCTGGTAAAGAAATATTCCATATCCCATTTGATATAAATGTTGTAGGAGGCTGCAGAAAAAGGCCTCTTCCGGAATACCTGCAAAAGGAAGGACTTCACTCACAGAAATAGGGAAAAAAAAAGAAAAAGAAACGCAAAAAATGTAGATTTTTGCAGTCTTCACATTTTAGTGACCCTAAGCATGCATAGCTATACAAATCATATCACGAATTCTAGAATTAAACAGATATTCCCATTAACTTATAACTACTTTTTCCTCATACTTTCTCTACAGATGTAAGATTTGTAGACTTGCGTTTGCAGCAAATTTAAGATATATAAATTTTTTTAAGAGAAATTAAGATATATAAATTGAATAGACAATTTACTTAGATGCCTTTGATGGATATAAATGTCATTGTATCGAAAACTAAAGCAGAAGAGGAAAGAAGAAACAGCAAAATTCTGAACATCAGGAAGCAATTAAAATGATTGGTATCACTAGTTGTGCAAATACTCAATATTAAAGTTATTCCACCAGCAAGCATACAGTACAATTTCTTTGTTGCAAAGACAAGTAGTAGACTCTAGATAGATATGGTAAAGAACACTAGAAAACTAAGGTGGTCATACCATGGCTGTTGAAGAAAAGTTGTATACGAGGACGGAGCTTGAGCTTCCATAGCACCAAGAGTATCGCCATGATAAGATCCATTGAGAGCCAGAACCTGAAAAGATAGAGATAAGTCACTAGTACAATTACTATCCGAAGAACTATATCATGTTGAGGAAGAAGACTTTCTCACGGTATAGTTATTTATCACTAAGCATATATTTGTTATTTGACTTCCAACTTTACCAGCATGAAAGGACCCAAAAATTTCTTCTTTTCCATATCCCTGTTTCAGAAACTTTAAATTTTTGTGGATCATCATATATTTATCCTACATATTCTGTTTACACATTCCCATCTTAAATGAATAATTTTAAGAATGTGAAGATCGACTTCTTGGGTGGAGGTTGACTTGAGGAAATCTTAGCATGTTACTATGTTAGATGCACAAATGAAGTGATTAACTCAATGTACATAGAAAGGCGGTAAAAAGACCATAATAATACAATATTCACCTGAATCACTATATTACAAAATTGAACTATCAACTGAGAATCCCTTACTACTAAAAAAATATAACCAGTTACCCAGCAATCATTAAAAAGCATTTCAAGCATCAAGTTACACAACAAATATATCTTGGATTGAATGTTGCCGCAACAGAGTAGAAAGTTGATAGAGCAGCACAAAGTAAAGCTCACCTTTAGCTGAACACATCTTTCACTTAGGATCCCCTTTTCATAATCCAAAAGGATTCCATGATCAAGTGAATATTTACGGAATGCCATCTTCAGTGCAATTTCAATTGCTGTGGATCCATTGTCAGAATAGAAAGTTCGAGAAGCCCAGCCTGTACAATATGACAAACAAAAAAAAGGGAAAAGAAGGGAACACTAATTAAAGTTAAGACCAAGGATTAAAGTGCCGTGGCACGGGGGTGTGCCGGCCGTTGCTTGGCACGATACGGCACAGGCACGCTTGCGTGTCGACACATGGCACGCTTGCGTGCCGATGGACACGCATAACCTTCTAGTAGCACGCTTTGGTATGGTCTTATTTTAGTTTTTTCTGTCCAATAAGGCTTTAGAATGTTATTTTAAAAATTTTAGTATAACATTTATAAATTTTAGCTATGTATTGATTTGTCTTGATCCAATGTCAATAATAGCTTACTAACTTATTAGTTAGTAGCTTAATATAGTAGTAGTCTTCTTTATAGGTGAAATTAAATACAACTACAGCTCATAGAGAAAATTATTTTTTCCTTAAATTTTTATAAAAATTTGCAAGGTCCATTCGTATTGATTCGATAAAGGATCATATGATGACTAGACTAACTAGAATGAGATCCCAAGTGCACTGATAGTTTTTTTTCATTTTCAAATTTTTATAAAATATTTATGACAAATTAAAGAAATTTATTTTTTCTAAAAATTTTAAAAAAATTATAAAATGTCCATGAAAATTTAATAATAAACCATACTATGAATAAATTAAGCAATAATAAAAATTGATTAACTTTTACTTTTTTTTTATTTATCTTTTATTTTTTAGAATTTTAAAAATTATAAAATATAAATCCGAGAAAATTAATTTTTTAAAAATTTTTATGAAAAATTTGCAAGTTCATCCAAGAAAATTAATTTTTCTTAAATTTAAATAAGAAAACTTGTGCAATTTATTTATGAAAATTTAACACTAAATCATATGGCATATACATTAAGCAAATTTAAATATCAATTGCTTCTATTTAGTTTTCGATTTTATTAGAATTCTTATATTTCTAAATCTAATAATAAAATTTTCAAAGTTAAGAATATCTTAAATCTCACACAAAATACTAAATACGTACAAAAAAATTAAAAATGGACCATATAATGATTAAATCAAATGGATATATTTTAAAATTTTTTTAATTGTTAATAAAAATTTTTATAATTTCATATTTCTTTACAAAAAAAACTTTACAAGTTAAATATATTCTAAACATATGGAAAAAAAATTAAGTTGTAAATTTCTTGACTTACCTAATAAATAGATCTTCGATTTTACTATCTCTTTACTTTTTCTTTTAAGATCGAAGTGATCAAATAATAAGAGATTGAAAGGAAAAAAAATTTTAAAAAAAAAATTATGAGAAAAAGGGAAGAAAAAAATAGAAAGAAAAAAAATAGAGTAAGAGATGTGAAAGAAAAGAAAAGAAAGCACAGAATAGAAGAAATGTAGAAGTGAAAAGAAAAAAAATAAATGAGAGGGATGAAGGTCTATGCAAGAAACCAAAAAATACAAAAGGTCGAAGTAAAAAAAAAAATTAAAAATACTGTGTGCCTGTGTGGGCACGCAGTGGCACGTACCGTGATACTCTCTGGGTATCGCTCTGTCTCGTTCGATACTCAGAGAATATCACGGCACAGGAGGGCCAAGAGAGACCCCCTCTGTACCGTGTCGCCTAATTGGTGGCACGATACGTATTGCTCCGTGCCGTAAGGCCCGGATGGACACTTAATTCCTTGGTTAAGACGCAACAGGATTGGTTCAGATGGCTTGGATGTTTCTAACAGGTCACCAATATTCAGGTGGAAGCACAAAAAAAATGGCAGAAAAGGAAAGAACTTGACAAACAAGAAAAAATGGTGAAGAAAAAAATGAATATTCTTTTGAGAGCAAAGAGCATAGTCTGAGATAGAGCAGAAAGGAATCATGAAGCAGACTCGAATTAGTACAATATAAAGCTTTCTCAACTTCATCATTATAGATGTCCTATTGGAGGCAGATATTCTGCCCTGAAAATACTTTTGCATGCACAAAAACAAGTAAATTATAACCTTTTCCAACTCCTTCAAGCAGCACTTCCGCACATCGCAGTGCAGGCTCATAAACGTTTTCAGGAAACATTACATGGCCATACCTCGCAGCAGAATAACCCATATCTCTGGCAAGCTCAGTCTGAAACCACCTAACACATAAATGAAAGTGAATAAAAAGTTCAGATAGCCCACTTCTCTCCATAAACTTATTGAGACAAATATGATATACACTTATCAAGTTATTTTTATCGTTTTCTGAAATTAATATACAGCACAACTTACTAATGCTTCAAACCAGGTGATTTTCTAGTGGTGAAATTTTGATAAAGCTGATCTAAATGAAATTGGATATAGAACAAATACTTAATAGTCAGTTCTAATATTCTATTGTGGTCACTTACCTTTTCGTAATCTACATGACAAAATCATTGTTATGAAGCAATAAAATCCTGCTAAGAGCACATTAAAAAGGTGTGATGATCTAGCATATATCAAGCATCCATAATCTTTCTGCTCTTCTTGTCGTTGGTCGCAAAAGAAAAAATCATTTCTTCTTCTCACAAATAAAAAAAATAAAATAAAATAAAAAATCTAATCCCTCATCAAAAGGAGAGTATTCATTCAACCACGGAGCTGAAAAGATAAACATTAGCCTACATAGACCAATGTGTACTGGTAATCTCATCTAAACGAAAGAAGAGAAAACAGGACCAAGAAGCCATATTGAAGCCAATGCAACTAAAACCATAATGTGAAATAGATCCTATATGATGTTAAAGGCATGTAATGAAAGTACTTGTCTTGTTTTGAAATGACAGGAGAAAATTATCCTATACCATCCACCCACCCTAGAACGTGTCAGAAGTGTTACAAAAGAGATGTGAATAGAATAAATGGATTATGCAAAACAAAGTTTTAAGTGGGCTGCCCCACAAGTAAACGACAAAGAAATAGGTTACTCCTTGCGCCAAACCCTTGAGGGCAATGAACATGATTTTCTTCCAGACTATAACTTCCCAAAAGGGTCCATAAAGCACAATTATTTAAAAAAGATCAATCTCTCAGCTTTTAACTAGTTCAGAAAGAAACACAAAATCATTAAATATCCATGACCAAAGTGAACTTCATGGAACCTTTTCCACTAAAATTCAACAAAAACTCAACAAGTTTGTTCAAAACTAATACCCATACCTGTGAAAGTTTTCTAATTCCATGTCCCAATTGAAGAACGGAGAAAACTATATCAAGAAAGAAAAAGAATAACCCAGGAAAAATATACAGAGCATTAAGAAGTAAAGTTACTTATTATGACATGCACACACAAGACTAACGGTTACCAATTGTTTGACATCAAAACTCCGCAAGTAGAAGAGTCATATCACGTGACCGACCTGCAATGTAGAATCAGGTCCTTGAGTCCACCAACTACCACATGCATCAAACTGAGGAACGATCATTTCTTCACCATGCCTAACCTAAATTATTTAGAAAATAAAAATCAAATGATGATAAAAGTAATTTGAATAATGGTAGCCTTCATAAATATCTTCTTAGCAAGAAATGTGAATGTCCATGGGAGGAATTTTGAGAAATAAGAGGATCAAGGGGCATAAACACACATTGTAGTCAAAGACAATCTACCAAAACAATAGAAACAGAAGTATGCTTTTCCTGTAACAGCTAAATATGGAAAGAGGAAACATGTTCTTCTCATCAAAACAAACCTTATGTATTGAGAAACTCTCACCGCAACGGGAGTCAATGACTGTAACCAACTCTTCAGGAACAAGATCGTGCTGAGTGAAAGGCCACCACAATATATTTCTTGCCTTCCTTTTCATACTACGTAGTCTCTGGATCCTTTCTGAATGAAATGATATCATTGTCTCCCGCAGAGAACTGAAAATGGAGGCAGACTCGCAAAACCACTCCATTAAGTCATTTGAAGGATCTTTGGGGATGGGTGGAAGTACAAACACAGGAACCCTAAGTAAGAAAACAGTTGTCACTACAATATTGCCGGCAATGTCACACTGGCAAAGCTAATACATCATGCTAGGATAAGTGGAAATATAAGCATAGCCAATTCGGGTGAAAAACGAAAACAGCTATGATCAGCTTCGCAACTCACTGCAACTTGCTAAAGAATAACCATTACAAATCAGTCTAGACAGAGAATCATCAAATAAATCAGTTCAACTATATAGAATGATAAGTAAAAAGTATTCATACCAATGAAATGAGACACACTGGTGCAGAAAAGTAGCACTATTATTAACTATTGAGATGCAAAAACAACTGTAAGCCTATTCTCATAAGGCAATTTGACAGCTCTATCTTTACCATGTCCAGAAGCAGACGGCTACTTTAGTATATCAAGTTTGTGCCAGATGACGGATAGGCGATTTTGCAGAATTAATAAGGAGGAAAAAGAAAATCAGAATACAGACTTCGTTTTGAAAGAAATATTCTGTAAACAATTACAAGTTGTAAGGCCTGCATATTGCAGTTCTAAGAGAAAATTTGAGCCAAAACATAAAAGACAACATCTACATAGATAACTAGCAGGTTTTAATGACAGGCTGAGCTCAAAAATTAAAACAAGATAAATAAATAATTTACAAAAATATCAACAACTAGTAAATTTACATGTAACCCATAATCTATTAAATTCAGGCAAACAAAAAAAATCAATTACTATTCATAACAGCTTAAGAAAATCAAGATGAACAAAAGGTCTGATGCGAAGCATGCTAATAACCTGTTTCTTAAGTAAGAAAGTAACGGCACTTCATTCGACAAGCCATTGTCCTCGAATATAACAGCCGTAACATCATATCCTCGCATAGTTAAACTCTCATATGCTGAGATAGTTGAGGATATGCCACCCAAACGACCATCTCCAACAAGTATAGCAGGTAACCTGAAAGGCCTGGTTTTCTCAAATCATTAGACATAATTAAGGAAAAGCATCTTCGAATCACTACAAGACAATGAGCAACAAATGCTAAAACATGTCAGCAAATACATAGAAGCAAACTGTAATAACAGCTTTTTTTTGGATTTCGGAAATTGTAACTATTTTCGGCTATTTGATTAAAAATACCTTTTCCGGAATTTTTAGAGGGTGTCATTTTTAGCTTTGTGAGGATTCAATTCTCGGAGTGGCTTTCATCGGATTAATGGTTAATTGTGGCGGAAGTGAATGGTCAAACCTGTCTTAGATCTGTGGTGCTAGTTGCACTGAAAAAGCGTGAAAAGACGGGTTTTGGCAGGTGAGCGGTTCTCTCCGTAAAATATTCCGAATGCTTTCGAGGTGAGATCTTCGCAAGAGAAGGTCATCACTCTGTCGGTGTCATTAAACGGAGAACGGCGATACGATCGGATCTCAAATTTGACAGTCGGATCTCCCGAATGGACACTTTTACGATAACGGATCCGAAAAGCGGATGCGGGTAATTTCGGTACCCGTTAAGGCGTATTAGTGCATCGGAATTCGTGAAAACGGGTTACGCATTTCGATCCATTGGCACGCATTTCGATCCATTGGCACGCATTTCGAGAAAAGCGAAGCGGGGCACGTTTGTTAACGGGTCGGGTTTGATAACCGGGCTCCGAAGAGCGGACGAAATGTAGGACCCCTGAACCCCATGCAGCTTTTTCCCGTGAATCCACTGTGCAAACACCTGTTGATGGTGTATCTGGCCCATAGTGCATCAAAGGGATGCCACAGATGGACCCTGTGAGCTTTGGTTAGCTGTATTGGCCTTCGGCTGCTTTTGCCGAATTTTAGAAAAGGATTTAGGCCAAACGGAGGGTGGATTTGGATTCAGTGCGAAAAAACGCTTGAAAATGGCTTTTTGTTTGCTAAATTCTGAGTCCGGATGCCCAAAAAGGGACTCCCGAAAGTTTTACAGGTTTTCTGGTGCATGGGGGAGCCGTGGACCGGCGGGGGTGCCACATGGCAGGCCCTGATTGGCCGGCGCACGCGGCTGGGTCCACGGAAATGCAGGGTTTGGGCCGAGGTGCACCGCGGGGCGCGTGGACCGGGGGCGCGCCACGTGGCAGCTCCAGATTGGGCGGCCCATGTGCGCGCGGTCTGCAGGAGTGCGCGGGAGGCGTGGACCGGGGGCGCGCCACGTGGCAGCGGCCGGTTGGCGGGCGCACGAGCGCGCGGTCCACGCAGCGCGCGGGGCAGGTACGGGGCAGGTGACCGTACGCGGGGCAGGCGCGGGCGACGTGGGCAGCGCCACGAGGCGCCCGCTGATTCGCGGGCGCCACCTACCGCGTTGACGCGGGCAGGGACACGTGGCGCTTCCCGCGGACACTTGCACGGCTGTCGCCTGTTCGGGCGACACGTGGCAGGCTCTGAGGCGGGTCGGACGGATCGCGGATCCCGTCCGACGGCGCGTCATGGGCCGGGCCGCACTGTGCGCGCCCGAAAACCTTGGGCCGGGCCGCACTGTGCGCGCCCGGAAATTTCCGGGCGCCCGAAACTTGGGACAAAATGGAAATTTTCCCATTTGTTCCTCCAGCACTATAAATACCTTCCCGAGCCTTCTTCTTTGGCTCTTTTCTCTCAAACCGCACATCTTCTGCCCGAGCTCCCCTTGATGAAATTTTCCTCTCTAAGTTCTTGATCTTCCTGCCAAGTTTCAGATTTTTGGAGGCACGAATCCCGAGGTTCCCCATTTTACGGCGCGGCGCGACGTTGCATTCCTGTGTTCTTCTTCGGCGCAGCGGCAGTGTTTTAGCTCCCCTGGGCTACCCCGAGATCATTTTCTGTGATTCTTGCGCCGACAGACTCCTAAGAGGTAGGGCTTCATCTTTCGTTTTGGTCGCACTTTCCCGTTTCGAGGTTTTGGCACGGATCCCGAGGCAAACAGTGACCCCTTTTCTGTATGGATTTCTTGACAGCAGCGGAGTATTTTGGCCATATCTTCGCGCACGAGCGTCAGACGGAGACGAGCTTATACAACTTTTTCATCTACGGATCGCAAGGAACGCGCTCGTATTTTTCTTGGAATTTCCTGAGATTTATTTCGAGGTGAAATCTCTGTTTTTCTCTGTGAACAGTGCACAGTTTTTAGCACAGATTTTTGTATGAATGTGCCCCCTTGCCGAATTTATATCTTGACTTACCGAACTCAGATTTGGGCGTGCAAGGTACCGTTGCGAAGCTATCGACGCGAGGATCGCCGTGATATTTTTCTTGGAATTTCCTGGGCACTTTCTGCAGGTGATAATTTAGCAGTTTTGGGACTGTGGTTGTATGTGGACCGTATGCTCAGTATTTGGGAAATTAAATGTTTTAGTGGACTTTGTATTGTGCCAGGAGTGTTACGGGTGTGCTGAATTTGTTGGTACAAGGATTTGGAGTTTTGGTATTTTCATCTGTACGGATCCGGACAGTTCGCACTTCAGGTGGGTGGTTGTTGTACTCCTCTCCTTTGGTATGCCCACTAGGAATATCAGAGTACCCCTGTTTTGATGATGTTAAAACTGTTGATTGGTAGACTTGCATGCTCTAGGAAATTAATTATTGGTTATTTGATCCATGATAAATTGTGTTAGAATGAATACTTTATTTAATCGTTTAATTATTCTGGACTGCATGTTTGGGGGCAGAATAGAAATTGAGGACTGCAAAATTGATGATTGTTCATATGTGACTGTCACCTTAGCTTATATTCTCTAAACTGATTATTCTTGAAAAATGGACAAAATATTGGAACAATGCATGATTAAACGGGTCACATAATTATGTCATCTTTTACTGCTACACTATCTTTTGGGACTTGACTTAGGAGAAACCATGCATTTATTCTTTTCTTCTCCTATTATTGATAGACTTGAGGCATAGTTGCTCGGGTTCGAGCGGGTGTTGGACAGTGTAGTCAGGTATTGGGGATTTGGGACAGGTTGGGTTTTTGACAGGGTGTTGCGGCGACCACGGATCTTGGATGGTTGACCGGGTTGTACTATTGCATCAGATTGGGTGTTTTGGGGATCGGGCTTTCTTTAGTGGAGGGTTTTTCCCACTTCATTGAGTCTTGATCCAGTCCTGCTATATCAGGTTACTTGTGGTTACTTACTTTCCTCGTGTGGGTCGCTCCCCACAAGTGCGATTCCGGAGTGCGCGACAGACAGACTTTGAGTCCTGGGGACTCCTTTTGCTTCGGTGTTATGCGTAGGCTGGCATACCCGTCGCGGCAGAGCAGGCAGTGCCAGTGTTCACTAGCGGTCAGATTGGGTCGCTTTGACAGGCTTCTTGTTTCTGATGCATCACTTTCTCCATCCTTGTTGGTTGGTCATGTAGAGGCATGTTAGGGATAGCATTTTATCAGTTGCTTCATTTATCTGCACCCCCCTTTCTTCTCCTTTCCCTTTTTGCCTCTGATCACCTGGTGGGCATATCTGAGCTGAGGCTTTACCCACTAGGGGAGGCTACTGTTTATAGTAGTACTTACCTCCATTGTCTTTTCTTGTTTCCTTCCTCCCCTTTGTTTTGCAGAGTCCTCTGCGGGAGTTGCTGGGCCGTCAGCAACTGATCGAGGTAAGCGGATTGCGAACTAGATAGAGAGCCACCCGAGGGTTGTAGCTGGAGCTTTTGGGTACCTGGTCTTCTCAAACAGCTTTTGTTTATTTCTTTTGGGTCTGGCTTCTGCCAGCTGTTTGTATTTTAGTGGTGAGCTGGGAGAGACATCTGTATTTTATTTCACTGTTGTACTCTTTTACTTCCAGCTTCTGTCTGAGATACAGTAGTTTTAGTTTAGCTCTGATTATTATGCTCTTTTATTATTATTTCTTATATCTGAACAGGTTACCGACGCTTCGTGTATGTGGGAAATACCGCATGCACGGCGGATCTGTAGACGGGCCCGGGTTCTGGTTTACACCCGGGGCGTGACACGAAATCCCCTTATAATTATGTTATGGGAATCGGGATTCTCTTAACGTAAGAGAAAGAAAAACCCTAAAAAATTGTCCTCTTCCAAGAAGGCATCTTCTTCCTCGTCCGTGCGTCATCGGAGCCGAAGCATCGCCGTCCGAGCCGGAGACGTCGAGCGGAGGCTGTCGACCGTCGCAAGATCCAGGCGCTCGATCTCCACCGCCGCCGCATGCCTCCACCTTCGCAGGCGCCGCCGCTATCACCACCGTGCGCCGCTGCTAAGCAACGAAGCTTGGGTTGCGGACGCTAGCACCGTGTGCCGCCCGCTTTGCGCGTGCCTGGTCCGCCAACGCCGTGTGGCTGTACTGTCCGCACTGCTGGATCCGCGCCACCGCGCCGCTTGGTCCGCATGCCGCGCCACCGTCAGCAGGGTGGTCGAGCTCTTGCTTGACGGAATTTGGTTTTCGTCGTCAGGGGTGGTTTCGTTAAGCCATTTTCGTTGCGATCTTCGTCAAAGCGACGGTAAGGGTTCAGATCGTCATTCATCACTCTGTTGGTCGTCGGGTCGCTGTCAGGAGCGGGTGGATCGCGGTGGAATTTGGTTTTCGTCAACGGGGAGGTTTTTCGACGCAACGGTTGTCCGATTTCGCATTCTTGAACAGCGGTACATCGTTTCTGTCTCTGTTTTCCCCCGCAGCCACCGGTGCACCATCTGTCATTTACGGTACACCTATAAAACTCTTTTTTCGCATAATTATATATTTTTAGACGGTTCTATGTGTCGGGGAGTTTTAAGGGGTCTAAATTATATGTTTAACCTCCGGATGATGTGAATGTCGCGATAACGACCACGGAGGACTATTTGTCCTCATCCGAACAACGGTAAAGTCGTTCGGGGTATGTTTTGATCGATAACACGATCGGTGCGACTGTTCGGAAGTTAGGAGGTGGTTCCGGTAGTTTGGAACAAAGAAAATTTTGGCACAGTGGTCGGGACTACTAAATCGCCCGTTAAGATATATTGGTGATTGATTATTTTGTGGACTTTAGATAGGTCCGGCTGATTCACATAAGTCTTAAGAGGAGACACGTGCTCCGTTCGATCACCGGTAGAGGTGGGTACCCTGATTTGAAGTCGAGAACGCCGTCGAAGTGGTTAACTCGACTCGTCTAAACACGGTTATTGTGTGGCTTAACCGACTTCTAAGCAGTATAAGCGGAAAGAAGTGAATTTCTCGGTAGACGAACATTACTTGACACGTCATGACAGGACAGGGACTTGTTGATTGTTTTTCGTTGATTATCGTGTTTGATCTATGGATCGATTTTCTGGTATACATCTTTTGGGCAACGGTTAGTCACGGGGAGGGAACTTTTATTGCATTATGAGATTGTCAGACTCTTGGCGCTTTTCACGCACACCAGCAGTTTGGCCACCGCAACGATATACTTTTTCGGAGAGGTGGCCTGATTGACCCGTGAACCTTACGCAGCGATTTGCGTGAGGGGACCCCCCTGCGGACATTGCAGTACCGCGGCAAGTGCGGATGAGGTTAGTTTGCACCGACACATCAAGCGGGTTGTGACAATGCCTGAGGTCGTATGACCGATATGGCGACTATGGTTGAGTATCAACGGAGTTTCCCCTCTTCACTAGATGACTTAGTAGCGGCTTGGTACCTTTGGTTACATTTTCATATTCCTTTGCTACTATTATACCTTCGCATTTAAGTTATTGATTATTATGTATACCTCTTTGTCTATCATTATAGATCGTATTACTCTGTGAGTACGACTTGTTCCCGTCAGCGCGTTGTACCCACTGAGGAACGCGATTCAGTTGCATGTTTCTCATCCCACTGCTTTTACAGGATCAGTTGGGGGAGGGGGCACATGATGTTGGTGAGGACGTTGCATAGAAAGTCATAGCATTCCTCGGTTCGGCTATATTCTTTTCTTATCTCTTGTTGGTTATTTTCTTTTATGGTTGGATATCGTGCATGTGAATATATTGTGGATGGTATGAATGTTGAGACGGATCTATGTTTTTATTAGTTTAACCATACACTGTGGAATTATGATTCAGAATATGTGATTTTATAGATGCGTCGTGTGGATGCGAGTTTTCAAACATGAAAGAAATTGCGAAAATGGTTTTCAGAAAACTAAGTGTCGAGTGGACACTATCTTTTAAATCCTATAGATTTATCCTTTCAAAGTTTAAAAGCGCCGGGTGTGCGCCGTTTTTATGTGGATGAATTTAATTGTATCTTTAAAGTTCGCACTCTGTTATTTGTAAATCGAATGGTGATTGTGGTTGATGTATGTCTATGTGAATGTTGACGTCATGCATATATAAGGGAGACGTTTTTATAGAGAGATCTTATATACATGCCGGAGCGGATTACTAAAAAAAAAAAAAAAAAATGCTTTCGAAATATGACTGATTCTGCTTTAAAATTGCTCCGGAGACATGATACATCCTATTAATTAATAGGCTTTTGCAATCAACTAATAGAGCTTAGTACCAGCTTGCAAGGGAATGAACAAAAAGCCCAATTATTTAACAAGTAAAAATCTCCAGTACAACTAACTCAAATTATTATACAGTTATTCAATAACTATGAACAGTCACAGTTACAGTAGACGAATTTTCAACTTAATTTTGGGAAAAGTAAGTCAAAATCAAAACAATTCAAAATTAAGAAGGTGTTAGGTGGGGGATCCAATTCAAAATGGCATATAGTTGAGGGGTCTCCAATACATATTATTCACATTAAAATAACAACGAATGATCTGTATACACATACCTATACAAATCGCACTGAAGAGTACCTGAAGGCCCCGGGCTCGCGACGCCTCCCGCGGTTTCGATCACTCTCCAAACCCTCCCCCGCTCCCACTCATCGCCCAAACCTCTTACGAATGAGCTCAAACAACTACCCACCGCCTCCCTCAGCGCGGCGTCCCCCACCTCCATCCCCTCTCTCTCCACCGCGAGGTGCGGCGATATCGCCTCGTTCCACGCGTACAGGGTCTTGCAAACGAGCTTACTGAGCTCCCCGTCGTCGCGTTCCCCGGCCCCGATCCGCGCCGCCACGTAAGAGGACGGGAGCTCGGCCGCGGCGGCGGGGGAGGCGCGGTGGAGGTGGTGGGAGGCGACGAGGGTGGCGGCGGCGGCGGCGGGGTAGCCGGGGTCGCCGGAGCGGCGGCGGCGGAAGAGGGAGGAGACGGCGCGGAAGACGAAGCGGGAGTCGGAGTCGGAGGGGAAGCCGGTTTGTAGGGGCTTGAGGTAGAGGAAGGAGGAGGCGAAGGGGGCGAGGGCGGCGTCGGCGAGGCCGGCGGAGACTAGGGTTTTGCCGACGCCAGTGTTGGATCCCCAGATGGTGAAGGTGGGTGCGTCGAGGTCGAGGTCGAGGTCGAGGTCGAGGTCGGGGACGGCGGCGGCGGAGGAGGAGGAGGCGGTGGAGAGAGAGCGAGAGGGCGGCGGAGGGGGGCGGCGGAGGTGGCGAAGGAGGCGGGAGAGGGAGGAGATGGGAGGCATCGCGCGGCGCGGGTTGAGCGTTGCGCTTCGTAGTGAATGATAGAACTACTACTGCAGCGGCGCTTCCAAAGTGTACGGGAGTGTGTTACAGCGCTGTTCACGGGAAACTTGGTCAAAGGTTAATTATACCCACACCCACTGCTTCCTAACCATTACCTACTCTCTCTTTTTTTCTTTTTTTTTTTTCTTTTTTAACAGATAATATCCAAAATTATAAATTTAAATTCATATTTTTTTATTGCATATTTGTCAGAGTAATGCTGCAATGTTTGAGAACATTGTATGTATACCATTTAAAAGTTACATATGTGTTTATACTAACATATTAGTTATATATATATATATACATAAAAGGATTTATATATTTCAAAAGTCCAAATCTAAATATATTTATAAATTTTTTATCATTTAATTTGCATTGAGATTTGTATTATTATATTTTTTTTCTCTTTTAATTGATTTTACAATAACACAAATCTCAATGTAAATTTAATAATAAAAAATTTATAAATATAGTTTGGCTTGTACTTTAAAAGTATATAAGCTCTACTCTCTCTTTCTTTTTATATAATTTGTCTCTGTTTGATAATTTTTATATTATTTTATCAATCACTTGCTAAATTCTAATAGCATCAATAATTAACAACATAGTAGTCCAACTCTAGTTATTTATATATATAAAAATAGAAATTATTCTGTGATATATTTACAGTTCTATACATAAAGAAGATTTCAATGCTTAGGATAATTCTGTTTCTCAAGACAAATGGAATGAATTAATTGTTCATATACAAGGGATTAAGAGTGCACAGTTCGCATACTCCTATATTTTGGAATACCCATAGCATTTTCTATTTTTCTTTGCAATATGATATTTATTTATCAAAGTTTTATTAATATTTCCTTAGTTTTGCTTCAGTAAATAACAATAGCTATCATTGGATTCTTTCAAATGAAAAGAATTAAGATCCTAAATTTGATTTATTTCTCTAAAAATATATTGTTAAAAAAATTATCACCGAATTCTCAATCTTTTTCTACCACGTGTCAACTTTTCCTTAAACTTCTCCTCAAATCTCTTTCCTCTTAACTTTTTCCTTAAACTCTTTCCTCTTATTTAAATTTAAAGTCTAAGTTATATTAAAAATAGCAAATTGTCCTTAAAATTTTTTCTCAAATCTCTCTCCTCTTCATTTTTTTTCTTATACTCTCTTCTCTTTTTTAAATTTAAAGTCTAAATTATATTAAAAAATTTCAAACATATTTTAAAATTTGAGCTCAAAATATTTATTTGAATTTAAAATTTACATAAAATTTGAATTCAAAATTAAAATTAAATTTTAATTTTGATTTCAAAATTTAAAATAAGTTTAAAATTTAAATTTACATATTAAATTTTAATTTTAAAATTAATATCCAAAATTTAAGTTAAAGTTTAAGACAAATTTTGCTTAAACTCTCTCCTCAAACCTCTCTCCTCTTATTTTTTTTTTTATTTATTTTTTTTTTTGCGTGTTTTCTTTAAAACAATTCTTATATTTCAACGATTTCTCAAACTATTATGGCAATTAAAACTTATTTACTCCTATTATTGCGCAATTAAAATTCGCTAGCCAAATGGAGAAAAATCCAAATACTTCATTTTTCATTAGGTGTATCTAATATTGAAATAATTAAATAAATCGAGCCACCCTTTTTTTCTTTTTATTTTTCTAAATCAAACCATACTAATAAATCAAGCTGAACCGAACTGAACTATATATTTATTCTTTCTATTTTTTCCATCAAACTGATCCGAACCTAACCTAACCTAACCCGCATGGAGGCGTTTTTGTAAACAAAAAAATGAATCGTACTGCCTTAATCGCACGCATGTGCGTTTTCCCTTTCCTCTCTAGCACTACAAGAATTAATCTTTTTAACGTCCAAATTTTAACTAAGGAGTTAATTTTGATCATTAAAAATATATATATATATAGGAATTACCCATAAATTAACTGCACCTTTAACGACCAATATTATTTTGGTCGTGTTATGTAAATTTTAAACCGTCGTTATTTGCTAGATTTGGCGCGTTTTTTTTTTTTTGGCTTACCACCAATATTTTGTGCACTATTGCACGCAATCTTTGTTGCTAACGGAGAGTAACCCATATCTCTCTCGCTCTCTCTCTCTCTCTCTCCCTCCCCTTCTCCAAACCCTGTGCCTTTTCCCCATTTCCCCACTTCCTCATTCTCCCAAACCCTTGCAAGCATGAAGCCCCTGTAGCCCCTGCAGCCCGTCGCCCATTCGACAACCTGAAGCAGCCTGTCGCCTCTTCGACAACTTGAAACCTCTACAACTCGTTGCCCCTCTGCAAGCCATTCGATAGCCTGAAGCGCCTACAATCCGTCACCCCTCCGCAAGCCCTCTGATAGCCTAAAGCCTCTGCATCCCAACGCCCCTCCGCAAGCCCTCCGACAACTTGAAGCCCCAGCAGCCTATCGCCTCTCCACAAGTGCTCCTACAGCCTAAAGGCCCTGCAGCCCATCGCCCTCCCAAAATTAGCCAGAAAGAAACTTACTAAAGTTAAAATACTTCATCAAACTCTTTTTGGGAGGAAAGGAAAGGTATTTTAAGAACATGTTGTTTTTCTAATCCAATAACTTAGGTTAGAAATTTGATTTAACACCTAAAAGTATTTGAAACATCAACGTTGTATCTTGTATGTGCTTGAAGAACTAACAAAATGTATAAGTCATTATGAATCATCTATTTAGGATAGTTTGGATTAACATACTGATCATTCTTACATGATATATTTCTGTTTAATGTGTTATGCAAGTTTCTGGTGTTTATTTGGTTATTTAAATCGTCCTTTTGTGTTGTGATGATTTAGAGTTTTTTTTTTAAAAAAAAAAATATTTTTTGACATTGTATTCTACTCACTTTGATTTTCTGTTTTAGTGGCATACAAATTAGCCAGGAAGAAACCTACTGAACTTAAATTGCTTCATTAGACTTTTTTTGGAAGGAAAGGAAAGATACTTAATAAGAACATTATTATGTTGTTTTTCTAATTCTATATTTTAGTTATTTGTTATTTTCAGTTAGTTGATGTTTGATGTATGTAAGAATAATTGCTCCTGTGAGTATAAAGGTTGATACTTGGGAAGGATTGCCTTTTTTGGGGAAAAAAATAAAGAAAAAAAAATTGACAAAATTTTTGAATCTGAGAAAGGCCTCTAAAATATTTTTGCCACTCATGTTGTACCTTTTCAATACTAAGTTTAGTTTGTGTAGATGTGTGCTTTGCTATTGCAAATCTTTCATTACATATTTACTGTTATTGCCTTTTCCTGGTAACAAGCACAAGCTTTTGCTGGACTACTTGTTTCAGCAAAAACGAAAATAAATAAAATTAATTAAAAAAAATAATAATAATTTTAATGATTGAGAACTTTAATTCTACAAAATTCACTTTTTATCAAACAAATATTAAAATTAAAATAATTCAATCTTTACAACTATAAAACGAACAACATAACAAAATAATTTTAACATAATAATTCGTTCTTCAAAAATCTATAGAGCTTCAACTTTGGTAAAGCAAACCAGCTGGATATACCAGTCCAAAACTAAACAATAATATGGGACCCTCTTATGTGGGTCCACATCTTGATAAATATTATATAAACACTTGTTATCATCCGTTCATTTTCTCTAATTATTTTTTTTATTTAAAAAATTATTCTTTTACTTATTTTATCGTAAATTTTATTTATTTATTTTTATTTATCAAACTAAATAATTAGAATTTTTATCTCAATTTAAAAAGTATTAATAAAAAATTATTATTTTTTTTAAAATTTTTTACAAATCATATATTATAAAATATAAAAAAAAATTAAAAAAATATTTTTTTTTACGATTTTATAAAATATAAAAGGCTCCGACCAAATGGGCCACCACCATTAATCTAATCCCCGATCTCTAATCCACAATTAAGAAAAAGAGAGAGATAGAGAGGACGAGATGTCGTCGAGGGCGAGAGCGTGGTCGTCGTTCTCTTCCTCCTCATCCGATACGACGCCCCTCCTCCACCGCCTCCGCTTCCCCTCCCCCTCCCTCTCCCCCTCCGCCGCCGTGGAGATGGCCTCCACCGCCACCGCTGCCGCCGCCGCCGCCGCGGCCGCCGCCGCCGCCGCCGCCCGCGTCGTCTTCCTCGGCGTCGACGTCGGCACCGGGAGTGCCCGCGCAGGCTCGTTCTCCTCCTCCCTCCCTCCCTTTGATCTCCCCTAGTGTTAGATGAGTCCATTTGTAGCTCGAATCCATCGCCTCGACTCGCTTGCATGTGATTGATCTTAGTTTACGTGGAGTTGTTTACGGTTGTAGTGAGCTCGTGAGGTTTTTTATGTAGTTCGATGAATCCGTTCTTGTCGACGATATAGTTGATGAAATGTTTGATGCGGATTTTGTGATAAGTCTCTTTGGATTCGAGTTTACTCTGTTTCGTGAACAATTGGGCTATTTTAAGGTCGCCGTGAAGTGTAATATGGTGTTTAAAATGTGTTAATCCCAGTTTACGAGTAGTTCGTGAGATTTCTGATGTAATATTATCAATCTCTAATGTACTTGATGAAGTGATTGATGTGGATTTTGGGATTAGTTTCTTTTAACTGGAATTTATTGTGTTTTAGGATCAATTGGAGTTATTTTAGGTGGCCTCAAAGTGTGATATGGTATTCTATTTATATGATGTGGTATCTTAGGATTTTCCATATGATTCTGAATACAAAGCATTTATTCGGTACCTTTGATTGATGAATAGAGTAATTGGTGCAGGGCTCTTCGACGAGAAAGGTAGGCTGTTAGGCTCGGCAAGCAGCCCCATACAGATATGGAAGGAAAGAGATTGCATTGAGGTTGTGTGACCATGGTTTATCAATACTTATTTCATATAACTTGCATATAATAAAGTATGTTAAGCTGCTTCATAATTTGTGTGATTATTGTAACCAGCAATCGTCAACAGATATCTGGCATGCGATTTGTGCGGCTGTGAAAGCTGCGTGCTCCTTGGCAGATGTTGCTGCTCAGGAAGTAGTCGGTCTTGGATTTGCAGCTACTTGCTCCCTTGGTTTGTAAAATTGTTCTTTTTCAGCTTACTGAAATAGAAAACTGAGGTTTTGTTTGAACCTGGCTAGAGCTTCTGATGAAGTGCTGTTTGAGGAGAGTTATTCAAGGAATCACTAACAGTTTCTCCACTAAAACCCCACAAGAAGCTTCCAAACTGCAGCTACAAGTAGAAACTTCAAAACAGAGCTGCTTCAATTAGGTCCCAACAGCTCATTTTGGCTTCAAGCCTCACCCAGAACCTCTGGACATTTTGATTGCCAAATGTTCGGCTTCTGCTTCTCAAATAGAAAAAACTATTTCAATAGCTTGGTGAAATAGGCAGTTAAAGTAATTTTCTAGTGTCTAAATGACATGTCAAGTGTGCAAATTTTTTAAAGATATTATTGTATTGTTTGCAGTTGCGGTCGATTCAGATGGATCTCCAGTCTCAGTTTCGTGGAGCGGTGACGCGAGAAGAAACGTTATTGTGTGGATGGACCACAGGGCCGTTGAGCAGGCTGAGCGCATCAACTCTTGTAATTCACCAGTACTGCAGTATTGTGGCGGGGGTGTTTCCCCTGAAATGCAAGCACCTAAGGTATGCATTTGTAGAGAGTATCTACAGAAAACAGTGAATAAGATAGTATTTACGTCTTGATGTTTTTTACTGTTTTCATATCATTTGTTGTAAGTGCAATACTGGGAACCACTGCCTTTTGAGCCATCAAGGCCTTGTTGTTTGTTGTTGATATTATCGTAGCGCAGGAACTTAATTACCTTACTCTGTAGCTGCTAAGTATTAGATTCCTAGAGTTGATATACTCTGTGACCACAGTACCCATTTATCTTAGTGAAATCTACACAAGGAATGTTGCAGAAGTATTGCGAAGCAAACAGTTGTTTTGTCAGGCCTTTTGTTTACCAGTCGTCTGAATCGTGAAAAATTTTGTAGGCTATGCTGATACATACACGTTATACAATATGAATCCCTGAATACATTCGTGGATAAGATTTCCAACGCGTGTTTTCTTTTGCATGTTGTGTAATGTACACTGCGTGACAGCTTAAACTTTCCGTTTGACAGCATACTATTTTAAACATGTTCAGCTCTTATGGGTAAAAGAGAACCTGCATGAGTCTTGGTCAATGGTGCTCAGGTGGATGGATTTAAGCGACTGGTTAGCATTCAGGTATTCTTTTGGTAGCTTTCCACCTGATTTTCCTTGTTTAATTTACCGAAAATTCAACCGCTATTTTTGGTTCTTTTTCACTTTTTTATTGCAGTCCTGTTTGTTGTAATGTTCTCTGTGAACTTGTCTAGAGCAACAGGAGATGACACACGGAGCTTATGTACAACTGTTTGCAAGTGGACTTACCTTGGGCATGCACATATGGAACTAGCTAGAGAGGCAGATTCTCGTGATATGGAAGCGTGTGGATGGGACGACGTTTTTTGGGAAGAAATAGGCCTGGAAGACCTTGTGGAAGGAAATCATGCAAAAATTGGTATATTGCTTACTATTAACTTTTGAGAATAAGTAATTTTCTGGGAGAAGGTTTAGTTTCTGCTATCTTCGCTGTTATGTTTATGGTCGAACAGTGTAAGCTAAATTTATGAGCACATCATAGGACTTCTCTTCACAGGTCAACCCCTGTGCATTTCTCTATGTTCATACTTTAACGAGAAATCTACTAAAGCTCTTTGCCAATCAAAAGAATGATCATCAGAAATCAAATCATGGGAAGTAGCTTTTCTTTGGGATAGGTCTTTATCATTTCGTTGTAAATATAGAATATCTGAAAGGTGAGATTATTCTCCTTGTCTCTTAAAATTTCTTTTTTGGTTTGATATCTATGTGCTGATGACGTGTCATATAATTCAAACAGGACGAAGTGTTGCTTTTCCTGGTCATCCTTTGGGTTCTGGTTTGACACATACTGCTGCAGAGGCATGTAATGTTGGAAAACTATATACTTCACCTACAAGACAAACTACCTATATATTGGCCAGCTGTATCGCTTCTATATATTAGATTATATCTTTTGCATTAGTACTCGACTTCTCACTTTTGACATAACTAATTTCAGGAACTTGGTCTTTTTCCTGGGACTCCTGTTGGGACTTCACTTATAGATGCTCATGCTGGTGGTATTGGAGTCATGCAAAGTGTTTCTGAATCAGAGTCTAAAGCTGATGGTCGGTTTATTAACCAGTAATATAAATTAGCCAACAATAAGCTTTTCATTTCCTATTGTTTTGTAGCAGTATATTATCTTAATAAAAAAAAATCCATTCTGTCTCAGTGGCCGATGAGGATGCAATATGCCATCGAATGGTCTTAGTTTGCGGAACATCTACTTGTCACATGGCTATCTCAAAGGACAAGTTGTTTATCCCTGGTGTCTGGGGACCGTACTGGTCTGGTACTGCTTTGGGCTCTGAATGAACTATTTATGCTCTTGATATGATCTTTATGAAAAGAAAAATTAAATCTTAGCTGTATTTGCTGAAATTTAAATCTAGAATGTTAAATTCAACATGTTGTTTTCTTGTTAACATATATTCTTCTTTCTGTGGCTCTGGCTAAGAAAAACTACTTTTCTGTTAAAATATAATTCAGCAATGGTGCCTGAGTACTGGCTCACAGAAGGTGGCCAAAGTGCAACTGGTGCTCTTTTGGAATACACAGTTGAGAATCATGTAGCCGCTCCTCTTCTTGCTAACCGTGCTGCTTCTCAAAGTAAGTCTTGTGTTTGAATCTGCACAACTATATGATACGAGCTGAACTAGTGTACATTGATGAAAATTATCAAATTGATTCGTCAAAGGATAGCTATTGCTTCAGTCCATATTGTGAATTAACCTCTTAAAATTTTCAGGTATATCCATATATGAGTTGTTGAACAAAATATTGGTGTCAATGTCGCGTGAACAAAATGCCCCTTTTCTTTCTGCCTTGACTGAAGATATGCATGTTCTCCCTGATTTTCATGGAAACAGGTACAAAAATTCTAATGCACTACCTAAATTCTGTGGTTTGTAAATTTGGCTTACTAGAATTCGGCTACACTATGTCAGAAAGGTCTTTGCTATTCGTCAAATGTTGCATTTCTCACCTCATTTTGCTAGAAATGATGTGGTTTGTTAGTTTTTGCCCTTTGTAGAAGGCTGCAAATTAACTATGTAATATCGAGATACGGATGGTAAGATTCCATTTTCTTTATTAATTGGTATAGGGTAGAGTTTTGGGTAAAGAAAAAAAATATGAATGATTGGCTAGTTGGATCAGATTAAAGTAAGTCCACTTCGACTTGATAGTGGCAAAAGAATTAACTTAAACCAACTTAACCTGCTTATCTACCTCTCTTACAGTTCGTGTTGATTTAACCATCTAATATTCCATTTTCTTTTTACTTTGAATGCAATGGCTAGGTCACCAATTGCTGATCCAAAATCCAAAGGAATGATCTGCGGTTTGACACTTGATACAAGTGAGAAGCACTTAGCACTTCTATACCTTGCAACAATTCAGGGCATTGCATATGGCACTCGTCACATTGTGGAGCACTGCAATTCTCTTGGGCACAAGGTACTCTTCTGTCGCTACTGGTTATATCATTTTCTGATGTTATTTGCACACTTCCATTTTTCCTCTCATTATAATCTTTGAAGATCTAATTACAATTTTTTTTTTTTAAGAAAAAAAGAGTGAATTACAAATTCAATGCCCAAGTTTGACCCATATTGCAATTTCCTCTTCGAGTCTCAATTGTATGGATTAATCTCTGAGCTTTGATCCGATTTTAATTAGCTCACGAAGTTTTGTGTTTAGCAATTTAGTCCCCGAGATTTGACGGCAATTGCAATTTCATGAAACTATGAAATGAAATCAAAATGAGGATCAAACTTCAGGGACTATATTTGTAATTCACCCATCATTGAAAAATAGTATTGCAAATATTGATTTAAAGAAGTTTTCTAAAAGCTTTCTAATTAGAGGTGAACAAATGAAATCTTTGAGTCTCTCCACCCTAAATCCATCAACAGAAGTGGGCTTGTGGTGGAGTGAAAGTTTGTATTTTTCTTCAACCACCTTTAAATTTATTAGCCTATCTTACGGTGCAAATAAACTATAAGCCATAAGCTGATATTATACATAGATAAGCTTATACCACATGAAGTGAACAGTAAACTTGTGGTAGTAGTTCTGCAACTTCTGCATCAGAAAAGATCTAATCTGCTTCCCCTTCAGATTGATACACTTCTTGCATGTGGTGGGCTTGCAAAGAACTCACTCTATATTCAAGAACATGCAGATATTGTTGGCAAGTCTCTCTCTCTCTCTCTCTCTCTCTCTCTCTCTCTCTCTCTCTCTCAATGAAAAGAATAACTTAGCATGTGATATGCAGGATGTCCAATTATTCTACCTAGAGAAAACGAATCTGTGCTCTTAGGCGCTGCAATTTTGGGTGCTGTTGCTGCAAAGAAGTATTCAGGCCTTCAAGACGCCATGAAAGCACTAAATGCAGCAGGACAGGTACGTAATCGTATTAAAATCATTCTTCTTTTTTCTCTTAATTCTATTAGTTCATCTAATAAACTTTGACACGTTTTACTCTCTATCATCTCTTCTCCTATGTTTCAGGTCTCTGATTTAACCAATTTTTTAATGAAAAATTTAATGTTTGATGATAATTTTGGCAGATTGTTCACCCATCCGAGGACCCTAAAGTGAAAAAGTTCCACAATGCGAAATATACAATTTTTAGGTCTCTCTACGAGCAGCAGCTTTCTCATCGCTCGATCATGGCGCAAGCGTTGCAGTAGACTTGCATGTCGACTCCAAGCCCTTTTACTGTGAGCTTATTTCCTGGCTTTTGAACAGGTAACTAATTGCTGTATTTCTTAGACCTAAATTTTGGCATTATCTCAAAGATATGAGCTAATCCACTGTTAATTTCTTCTCTCTTGCTTAATTATCCATGCTTTTTTTTTTTGTAATACTCGAGAAATTTGAAGTTTGAAATTCAATAAAGATTTAATTCTGTATATATACCTGTGTGTAATAAACCATATTTATATATACAGGTGAATAGTGGCCAACTTAAGTCATGAATAGTTATTTTTAAAAAATTCAGGTTTTCGAAAGACGTTGGCCAGCTCTACTAGTCTGAATCTGAATTCAATGAAATAAATACTCGATTCGATCGGTCTCATCGATCCGAGCGCGACCCAATTTTATATTTAACGAGCCTAAAGCCTCTTAAAGCGTGCCAAATTGTAATTTTCGCTATATAAGATGGAATTAAAACCTATTCGGATCTAAACTTGAAAAAGTAAGATCGCTACTCGATAGGTCTCGTCGAGCCGGTCGTTGTGGCGAAGTCCGTTTTTTCGTTTGATGACTCCGATGTTTCGAAAATCATGAAATACAGTAAAATATATCATATTTTTTCAAAAATGCCTATAATTTATGTAGCAAATTGGGTGAATTCTCTTGAGGAGGGGCTTTTCAACATTTTAATCCTACAGTGGAGGACTTAGATTAAAACATGAAGAGATGGAGGTCCTCTTGGCATGTTGTGCACCAAGTTGGTTTCAACAACTCGCACACATGGGGGGAGGGGAAACTGCAGCCTCCCCTACGTGCCTCCTTTTCTCTGCCATGAAGAGCGCTCCCCAACTTTCTTTTTCGTTTGAATCTTCAAGGAGGGACGAGAGGAGGAAGAAGAAGAGGCTATCATCTTGCACCCAAGTTGAGGTTGGAAGGAGACCACTACCCTACCTATTTTGATCCAGAAACCACCTAGCTCAATCCTTCTCTCCCTGGAGATCCTCGTTGAGGTGTGTAGCCATCGGACTCTGTTGTAGCATGCTGGGGGAGCCACCTTTCTTCCTTCCTTCCTATTCTTGATCCGAGGTAGGTGAAACTCCATCTTCCTTGAGTTTTCTTGTTGGTTTTCTGACATCCTGGGTATCGCCCATGCACATCCCCGAGGTCTGAAGAGCCACCGTTGGCCAGCGAGAGCAAGGTGCTGCCGGAAAATCCAAATCTGGCTGGACCTTGGCGTGGGCTCTATCCGACCGTTCAAACTCAGATCAGGCTTGAGGGTTCTCTACTTCTGATCTCTAGGAAGGCTCCCACAAAGTTCCAGGAGAATCGGTTGAGTATTGAGGTCGTACGGGGAAGCCCTAGGTTGTGAGTTTCTTGCTCTTGGCCGAGCTCCTCCATCTGGCGCCGCCGCCGCTGCCGCTGGCCAACCACCCAGCATGCTCCCCTACATCAAGGGCAATACCCCTGTGCCTTTGCATGGACCCGAAGTCCCTCGCTTGAAGATCCACCATTATTGTTTTCAAGCTCGGCCGAGCT